>OZ023269.1:79549524-79722771 GCA_964006375.1 Tillus elongatus | reverse complement strand
AATGGCTTGAAACAACATGGCCAGAAATTTGTGGATACGACATAAATGATATCTTTAATGTAGACGAAACAGGTCTCTTTTATAGGATGACCCCAGATAAAACTTAAAAATTGAAAGGAGAAAAATGTAGTGGCGGAAGGCAAAGCAATAATAGAATTACGGTGTGGATTTGTGCTAATATGACAGGAACTGAGAAACGACCATTAACGGTGATTGGTAAGTCACCCCATGCTTTAAAAATAGCGGAAAATTACCAGTAAATTATTTGTCAAATAAACGAGCATGGGTTACCAGTGAAATTTTTGAAGGACTGCTTCGAGAATGGGAAGATGAGCTTCGCAAAAAACGAATAAAAATCCTACTTATTGTACATAATTGTCCAGCGCATCCGCTTGTAGAAAATTTCAAATGTATCAAACTGTTTTTTCTACCTCCTAATGTCACTGCTATTTTACAATCTATGGACCAAGGTGTCATACGATGTTTAAAGTCATACTATCGCAAAATGTTTTTAAAAAGGTTAATAAGTGTCTTTGAAAATAAGGAAGACATTAAGTTTTCCTTAGTGGATGCAATAATAATGATTAGCGCTTCTTGGCGCAAAGTATCGCAAAATACAATTGCCAATTGTTTTCGTCACGCGGGACTTAAGCCTCAGCTCGCTATACAACATGACGGAGAAAATGAACTACCTCTAGCATGTTGGATAGAATCACAAGAGAAAATTGACCGAAACTATTGACGAAGCGAATGAAAATGAATGTCGAACCTAATATATTTCAAGCCTACGATAAATTGTATGCATACATAGAAAAACAAGATTTTATTAAAAACCAGGTTCAAAACAAAATGACATTACTTTTCACGAAAACATTTAATTAATACATATGCATATATTTTAATCCTTTATTATTAGAATACGTATCTTTAATTTTTATTTGCTTAGTTAAGTTTTATTTTATTAATATATGAATATATTATAATTTATCAAGAAGTGCATATTTTTTCACTTTATTCAATTGGAATTGTATTCTGCAAAATTTTCAATTTTTGCAAAAATTCTTTTTTTCTTACACCAGCTATGCTATGTTTTTCTGGCAGAAATATGACTGAATTTCTGAAATTCTTGTTTTATTTGTACAGTTACCAGCCAATTTTGTGCGATTAGCGCTAAAAATATTAATTAAACACTGTTTGCGAACTTTGCGTCACTGTTACTTATCAATGGGCTCACTTAATTCAGACTTTGCGGCTTACTTGCTGTTTTTAAACAGATTTACTTCGATCCATTACTCTGTGGTAATTGCCACTACTGCTTTTTAGGTTATTCGAGTTGATTTTATAATCTTAACACGGATTTATGATATTTGTAATACGACCACTTTCAACTTGATGCTATTGCTCTGGATTTTGGAACAAGAAGCCGTTTTTTCAGAAAAGAAAAAAAATGTTTTGGCGAATGTTCCTGGTTTTGAATTATGAACCAATCAAAATTAATTATTTACAATTTAATTCCTTCCGGAAAGTCTTGTTTGCTTGTTTTTTTTGTTTTTTACAAAAATGTCATTCGTTTCAAGCGTTTTATAATCTTGAACTCTATTTTGTTAGTTTTTTAGCCAATGACATTGCTGGTTTGCAAATATAGTTCAAAGAAATGTTACTTCCTGGGACATGTAATTTAAATTATTATTAATTTGAAAACTGATTTTATTGCGGTAACTTTTAAATTTCCGATATTTGTATTTTCTTATCCATTATGATGTATAATTCATTTTAAATTTGTGTCGTTTGTCGTCTAATTGTCTCATAACCTACAATTTCGCAAATCTGTTTATTATCAATTAGATTTTACTATTAACTAAGTTAAAATAGGGTTTACCAGTTATATTCAACAAAATCAAGCATTTTGTACAGTCTAAAACTTGTTTTACTATACGTTTTTCTGAAATACTTAGGCTACATATTGTCCTGTTATTGCTTTAAAGTCAAAATTTATAGTTCTTACTTAAAATTATTGTCACTCTGGGTTTGGCATAGATTGTCCTAACCTTTTATGCTGTGGTTTAATTCTCACTAATGATTATTTTCGTGTCCTTGTTAAATTTTTGTAACATACAAACCACGCTTTGGTTCATTTTGCTATCAACGTTACATACAAGTATCTTACTTTTTGCTTGTTACTTATTCTATTGACTGTATGATTAGTCGACTAAATTCCTTTTACTTTATTTTTACTTTTTTTGGTGTTGATAAAGTGAAGTTGCCCTATTTATGACCTAGCTATGTCACTGCCATCGCTGTTTTCCCTTGATTTTGGGTATCATAGAATATGAAGCATATATATTTTAAGGTATTCTGATTTTAACTTTTTATTACTTTGGAAATTTTTAATTTTTTTTAATTAAATTTTAACTGTTAGTATATTTTACCCACCATAAGTAGACAACTTGGATCTTAAATGATAAGTAATAACTTCCCTTGACTATTTTATGCATTGTTGAATGGCGTTTTTCTTTTATACCTTATTAATAACTATACGTTTTTCTGAAATACTTAAGCTACACCTTGTCCTGTTATTGCTTTCAAGTCAAAATTTATAGTTCTTACTTAAAATTATTGTCACTCTGGGTTTGTTCTAACCTTTTATGCCGTGGTTTAATTTTCACTAATGATTATTTTTCTGTCCTTGTTAAATTTTTGTAACATACAAACCACACTTTAGTTCATTTTGCTATCAACGTTACATACAAATATCTTACTTTTTGCTTGTTACTTATTTTATTGACTGTATGATTAGTCGACTAAATTCCTTTTACTTCAAAATGAAGCATATATTAAGGTATTCTGATTTTTTTTTATTACTTTGAAAATTTTTTATTCTCTTTGATTAAATATTAACTGTTAGTATATTTTATCCACAATAAGTAGACAACTTTACACCTTAAATGATATGTAATAACTTCCCTTGACTATTTTATGCCTTGTTGAATGGCCTTTTTATTTTATACCTTATTAATAAACATAATTCAAAATTTTAGACTTAATCGTATTTTGTGTCTCGTGTATATTTGTTTGTATATTAGGTACATGTAATATATATATATATATATATATATATATATATATATATATATATATATATATATATATATATATATATATATATATATATATATATATATATATATATATATATATAAAATAAAGAACCAGAATCCTAAGGCCAATGACTTGTGCGTGTCACCTCATTTATTCAAGCGTGGGCATTATTAAGGAAACTAGGAAGCGGAGCCCCCACACAATGACAAAATACAACTGTCAACCCAAACGCCGTTGCTTCACACATAGTAGCGACATCCAGAGCACCAAAGGATAAAGAACATACAGTTGAGGTCAAACGGGAACTTAAAACCTTAAAAGCTCAAGCCACAGAAACAGAACACTCTCGCCCTTACACTTGCGAAGAAGTTTCGAATGCTCTTAAAGACGTCAAGCCAGGAAAAGCTCCAGGGTTTGACAATATCTACCCTGAACTCTTAATAAACTGTGGCAAGTACGCAAAAGTCTGGATGGCTCACTTCTTCACATATATTATACAAACTGGCAATATCCCAAAAGAATGTAAACGAACGAAGATAATCGCTATATTAAAACCAGGCAAACCATCTGGCAGCCCCAAGAGTTACAGACCAATAGCTCTACTGTCTGTGACCTATAAGCCACTAGAACGCTTATTGATAACAGAATTGGCGCAAGAATACTTAAGGCGATTCCGGTCGAACAGGCAGGCTTTCGGCCTAAACGAAGCTGTGCAGATCAGGTCCTGTCACTGACCACCTACATTGAGGCGGGATTTCAAAGAAAACTTAAAACCTCACCCGTGCTTATCGACTTGTCGGCGGCCTACGACACAGTGTGGAGAGAGGGCTTGATATAGAAGCTCCTACGCGTAATCCCCTGCAAACTAACAGCCCGACTGATAGACAGCATGCTGAAAGACTGAGTGTTTCAAGTAGCTATGGGATCCGACATCAGCTCCCCAAGGAAATTGAAGAACAGGCTACCACAGGGATCGGTCCTTGCCCCACTCCTATTTAGCCTGTATATTGCCGACATGCCAGAAACAAGATCAAGAAAGTTTGGATACGCTGATGACTGGGTACTTGCAACAAGGAGCAGCTCTATTGGATAGACAGAGGAGACCCTAACGATGGATCTGGAAGTAGTAGGAAAATACTTGCGCAGGTGGAGGCTCCAACCTAATGCCACCAAAACAGAAGTTACCTGTTTTCACCTAAATAACAAACTCGCCAGAAGAGAACTCAACATGCAGTTTGAAAACGCCCTACTTACCCACAATAAAACACCTAAATATCTGGGTGTAACCCTCGATAGGACACTGTCTTTCAGAGAGCATCTCTCGAGAACTGCTGAAAAATTTAAAACAACATAATTCAAAAACTGTGCGGCAGAACTTGGGGAGCAACGGATTCCACTCTGCGCTCCTCTGCGCTGGGTCTTGTCTTTTCTACTGCTGAATACTGCGCTTCAGTTTGGCTAAACAGCCCACATGTACATAAAATTGATGCACAGCCAAATAACACCATTAGAATGATTGCTGGTGCCATCAAACCAACTCCCACGCAATGGCTTCCAGTCCTGAGCCACATCCCACCCCCTCAACTGCGACGAATAAATGCTCTTACGAACGAGTATAAAAAGATCATGGACAATAGAAATTTACCCATCCATCAGGATATCGAAGATGCCAACCATAACCGGCTTCGGTATAGACGACCGCCAAGAAGAACGGCAAGGGTGGCTGTGGAAGAGAAGTTCAACCTTACCAACGCGTGGACTGAAGAATGGACTGCACAACAAAACAATAGCATGCCGTGCATCACCCACAAGCCACCGGGTTTCGATTTACCACGTAAAACATGGTCCACGCTTAATAGAATCAGAACCCAGCATGGCAGATGTGCATACTCCTTACACAAATGGGGCAAGCAACCATATCCTCTCTGTGACTGCGGAGAAATCCAAACCACCAAACATACCACAGAAGAATGTACCATACGATCACATAATGGTAGACCCGAACACTTCCTGATAGCAACCCTGGAGTCGATAGAGTACGTAAATAGACTAGATGTCCATCTGTGACCTCTTAAAGTGTGTTTTATACTACTGTGTATTTTATTTTGTGTTGTATTGTGTTAGTGAATTTTTATTACAAAAAATTCACTAATAGAGAGGTATCGATGGTGAGACTTTGCAAAAAAAATTCAAATGAGCGCGAATTTGGGCCCCTAGAACCCATATCCGGGGTCAGTTTCGATTTTTATATGTTTATATACATACATACATACATAAATATATATATATATATATATATATATATATATATATATATATATATATATATATATATATATATATATATATATATATATATATATATATATATATTATATATATATATGTATGTATACAACCGATAACTCAAAAAATAATTAACCGAAACTCGGCAAGTGCCTTTCTTTTATTAATAGCTTGGATGAGTTCGTTAGCCAGGAAAATCCGACAAGGTTTTCCGAGGAAATTTGTAGTTTTCTTTCAAAAAAAATTTTTTTCTCTGAAAATTACAAAGATATTTCGATAAAATTTGGTGTACATATTGCTTTGGGAAAAACCTAACTATGTGCCAAAATTCAGCTTTCTAGGTTTACAGAAAATTGAGCTATTCAAATTTGAAACATTTATTTTTAATATTACCGCGTGTAATTGACAATCGCAAACCTCGCTTATATGAGATCTAGTATGTCGTTGCCTGATAACAGAACATTTGATATTATTGCGCAGGTCTGTTAGACGCTGTAACTGACGTTTATCCTATAATATGAGATTGTTTATATGTTATGTTTATTGTTATCAGTTTCAGCTGCAAATTATTTGTGTTATTTGGGACATTTTTATATACAAGTGCAAAATATTCCTTTATTAATGTTAGTGGGTGGACTAACCAGTGTTTGCTATGTTTTATCAGCACATATAAATGATGGAAGTTTTACAAAAGGGACTGATATGAAACAGGTTAGTTATTTTCTCTGATGCTTTGGCGGTAGTTTTAGTTAAGTTTATGGTTTAACGGTAGATAATTTTTAGCTAATTTTCGTACAAAAAATTCGTCAATGAGGAGACCGCGACTTTAGAATTTAGAAAGATTTCTTCAAATGAGCGCAAACTAGGCCCCCTGGAATCCATATCCGGGTTTACGTTCAGTTTTGATCTGCTTACATATATACAGGGTGACACGTTTCTACGGTAAAGCTCAATTTAATTATTATTATACAAGAGACGAGAAAAAATTGTATAAATTAATTATAGGGTATCTTGAGCTGCATCTTATAAAATTATTTTGACAATCACCAGCTGGCCCATAAGTCGGTGGTGATCCCTACAATTTTTTTTTCGAACAGCCTTATTTTATTGCATTTTTTATCGAAATATGTTTGTAAGAAAAAAATCAAGACGTAATAAGTGCGTTTTGGTAATTTTTTTAAATTAAATGCTTCAAATTTCAATAACTCAATTTGCTATTAACCTAAGGTTTGTTGGCTGGGAAACCAACGTTTAAAGTTTATTGTCGGAAATTTTTTGTACATTTTCAAACAATAAGTTATTTTGATAAAATATGACACATTGTTTCTACTATATAGGTTATACCGGTAACCAAATTGATGACTGCTTGCATTAAAAAGACATATTTGATATTCAAAGCATTTTTATAAAAATTCACTGCCATAACGCACTTGCTGCGTCCAGAGTTTTTTATATTCTGGTAATGTTTTGTATTTTTGAAAACTCTCTTTTAATGTGTCTAATAGCCATACGATAAATAAAATAAACCTCATTTATTCATAGTCACTATCTTATATCACACCATGACATTTCACAATCTTATACATCATGATACATTATGCCTTTAAATCACTTCTTAACATAAAAAATTATCGGATATCAAATAATTATATCTACATTAGCTTAAGTTATCACATTTGATAGAAAATGGAGAGAAATTTTGTTACATCATGACATCTACTAGATCCTCTTTTTGTGACTGCAAACAGAATTTTAGCTCTTTATTTAAGAGGTCATTCTCATAACGACTGAGAAGAATTTCGTCTGCGAGGTCAATTTTCAGTCCTTTTGTGACTGCAAACCGAATTTTAGCCCTTTATTTAAGAGGTCGATCTCATAAACGACTGCGAAGAAATATTTTCTGGGAGGTCAATTTTTCGATGAATTTGTTTTTCGTTTTTCATTTGACATTTTACAATTGCTCTAATTTTTTGTTCTATATATTAATTTTCTTAATTAACTTCGCGGTAATAGCTACAAACATGTTCTTCTGAAAATTGCACCATTTTTCATATTTTAAGTTATCTAATTTAAAGGTTAACTTATTAAACAAACTGTATGCTTGTATTTCTAACATGCTACGTTTAGAGTACAAATATCGCATCTCCAAATCCAGCCATTTCTGTTTAACAAAATTGGACTACAAAACAAACGCTAACGTATTTGAAACAGTTACTGAAAATAAACAAACGTTAAATAATTAAACCGGCTTCAAAATAGGCACTAAAAAGCGAAAAATAATTGAATTATATGTTTAATTAAAAAGGCAAAAATTAATTTAAATAAAATCTTATTCTATGGGCCACCTACTTATGTGTCTGAAGTCGGTTCCAAGCCAATTAGATAGTAGGTAGATAGGCTATGAATTAAACCTATAATCCAGTTATTTTTCGCTTTTTAGTGCCTATTTTAAAGCCGGTTAAATTTTTTTAAAGTTTGTTTATTTTTCCACTTTTAGTGTAAATATACGTACATAAGTAGTGAGTACCGTATTAGAAAACTGCCAGAATCAATCAAAGTGCCGTATTACAGTCGAACTTTAAGTTATATAGATTATAAGCGGATTTCCCCGCGATCCCATCATCAGTTCCTGACTTAGTGAAAACGAGAGCAGTATACCCTTTCAAAAAAAAAAAAAAGATTGTTGGTCCACAATTGACAAAAATATCGGTGGACATACATACAAAAATTTTTTTTTTGGGATTTCCCTGTGATTCCATCATCAGATCGTGACTTGGTGAAATTGGGACCACTTCAGGAGTATACCCTTTCAAACAAAACAAAAAGAGATTTTTTTAAATTGGTCCACAACTGACGAAAATATCTGTGAACATACATAAAAAATAATACAACGAACATTGAACCTCCTCCTTTTAGTGAATTTTCCTAGAAAAAATTCACTAATGGGAGGATCCCGACTTTTGAAAAACTTTTTCCAATTCAACGCGAACTAGGACCCTTAGAACCACATCCAGGGTCAGTTTCGATTTCCGAGAACTCAAAAAATAATGGGCCGATTTTGATGAAATTTTGCAGGTACCTTCCTTTTGTGAAGTCGCTTGGATTAACGAAAATCTGACCAGGTTTTCGGGGAAAAGTTTGGGTTTTTCTTCAGAAAAAAAAATTATCTGCGAAAATAACAAAGCTATGGTAATCAAATTTGGTAGGTATTTTCATGTTATAAATAGTAAACTATATACTAAAATACCAAAATTTAAATCTTTATTTTAAAAGAAAAAAGTTATAAGCATTTTATTGAAATAATCTTTCGTGCCAGATCATTTATATGAAAATTCACTACCATAACGCACTTGCTGCGTCCAGACTTTTTTGAAGTCGGTTAATGAACAACATAAATGAAGAGGTATGTAAAGAACATGTAATTTTAAGAAACCTTTATACAACAAAATATTTTTCACTTTAATGAGTTTTTTCGAACAAGCCCAGGCCCAGGGTAGTAGATTTAAAACGGATTTAGTAAGTGAAAGTGAAATGGCTAGTTTAAGTTTCTTGGTAAATACGTAGTACAATTTCTCTAAAGTAAGGGTAGAATAGCAAAGAATTAGGGTACATTAAGAACGTGGCTAAATATAACGGATACTCGGTTTGCTTAGTGGATAATATAATTAATAGACACAGAACAAAGAAAATGTTAGCGGAATCAACGACATTCAGAAAATCTAAAGTAGACAAAGTGTTTATCTGCTTACCATTTGAACCGCAATCACGAGGGGTCTCAAGAGCATTTTTAAGAAAGCTGATTTGCAGCTAACTTTTTTGACAAAAAATAATTTAAAAAATTTCTCAGGTAATACAAAAATAAGGATAAAGCCACTGGAATGCCAGGTATCTACGACATAAGTTATAAAGATTGTAATCTTAGGTAAGTTGCACAGGGGCGGCTCCTCAATAAGTGCGCCCGTGCACTGCCGCCTGCCGGGGAAAAATAATATTTTTGCTATGCTATATTTTAATAAATTTTTATTTTTTTACCTACTGCATTCTACAAAAACAAAATTAGTATATCGAGGAGCAGAGTAGGCAGCTATTAATACAGAATCAGAAGAAGTATAGTGTGTTAATGGTTGCCGACGTTATATACATCCGTATACACAGTCCTTCGTCGGTGTGTATTCTTCGGCCCTCTACCTAAATGGAAAACTTCAATACGAAATGATCGACTATCTTCGTCGAAAACGACCGAATAAGAATTCCGTTGTGCGATTTAAAATTCCACACTTGCAGCACAGCATAATAAGACCCATCACTGAATCTTGTAGGGCGTCCCTTTGATGTTGCGAGAATAGAATATTTGACCCTGCCCATATCGCAAGTTTGCGTCTATCAAGTACGGCATTCTGGCGTATTTTCATAAAATTCATCCAATCTTAAAATTCAAATTAAAAAAAGTATATATATATATATATATATATATATATATATATATATATATATATATATATATATATATATATATATATATATATATAGTAAAATTGAAAAGATACGTGCAGTATAAAACGACAAAGATCACATATTGTCATGTTTTTATGTCAAACAAAACATTTGAAATTAAATAATGCTAACCTACATAGGCTTATCCGTTTATAAATATATAAATTAATATATGAGTAAATGAACATATAAATAAATATAATAAAATTGAAAAGATACGTGAAGTATAAAATGACAAAGATCACATATTGTCATGTCTTTATATCAAACAACATATTTAAAATTATATAGTTAGTAATTATCAAAGGAAATGACTTTTTAACTAATATAACCTATAACTAACTAGAGGAAAACTTGGTAAGTAGTTAATAATTATTAAGTTTAGTAAGTAGGTTTTTTTATAATACATTTTCGGGGGAAAAGGGGGGAGTCCTTCATTTTTTTTTCCTTGCGCACCCCAAATGCATTAAAGCACGAGCCGCTACTGAATTTGGGCACACTAAAAGAACCATTGAACCCAGATTTAAGAAACATCTGGCACAGCTGATACGGTAGTATAGATAAGTCATACGTGGGCCAGCATATTTGGGATAATAATCACCACATACATAAAGAAAACCCGACGCTTACAAAAATTTTAGACAACCGGTAAAATTAGACGCCTACGAAAGTATATATATCTCTAAGGCCATAAACAACCAAGTTTGCCCAAAACGAGCCCCGCCACTGATTAATACTTCACTGTTTGCACTGTCTCTTTGAATGGAAAGAAACAGGATTTTAAAAGGAGTTTCGGCAGTTAAAATAAAGTTTGCTTTCTCTCTCTCTGGTTTCGGTCTTTTACCTGACACCTAATATAAATACAATGTCCAGTAGTTAAGAGTTTAACATTTTTCATCCTCTGATGACGCTAACTTTGTTAGTGCAACGATCGTCAGCTCTTTAAAAAATTATTTGTGGTGATTTAGGTTCTCCAAGTGTACTTATGATAAAATGATAAATATAAAGACCTCACTCTAAACTTCCAAACAGTCTGTATCCACTTTTGCAATAAAACTTTTCAAAAGGTAGCTAATTGAGAAACATCTGAATCAACCCAGCTATCATTTTTTATTTCCTCAAAAAAATTGTCTAATAGTCAGATTCATATTTTATCATCTTTTAGCCGATAATAGAGGGCCATGAACTAACTTCAAATTTCTGTCTCCAATTGGAAACATTAGTATATTTTAGCCGGTAATAGAGGGCCATGAACTAATTTCAAATTTCTTTCTTCAATTGGAAAAATTAGTCAGAGAATATCAAAAAATAATTTTACAGATCGGTACAGCGATACTGAAATAATCAGGTGGTGTCATTTTAACGATACATTAACTAAAGCGTTTGAGAACAAGGTTATTATGAAATTTAACAACTTTTTTGCTTATTTTTCTGATGCTGGAAAATGATGAGGTTGATGCAAAACGAAAGATCTGAATGTTAAACTTCAAAGACACCTAATTTATTTGAGAAGATAAACTAGAATATCTGTTATTCTTTGACAATGACGTTCATTTACAGTAAAGTTTATACCGGAACGCAGTTTGTTTTTAAACGTTTGAATATTCCATTTTCTAAATAAGTCTGTATCCACTTTTGCAATGAAACTTTTCAAAAGGTAGCTAATTGAGAAACATCTAAATCAAGCCAGCTATCATTTTTTCTTTTCTCAAAAAAGTTTGTCTCATAGTCAGCTTCATATTTTATCATCTTTTAGCCGGTAATAGAGGGCCATGAACTAACTTCAAATTTCTTTCTCCAATTGGAAAAATTAATATATTTTAGCCGGTAATAGAGGGCCATGAACTAACTTAAAATTTCTTTCTTCAATTGGAAAAATTAATCGGAGAATATCAAAAAATAATTTTACAGATCGGTACAGCGATACTGAAATAATCAGGTGGTGTCATTTTAACGATACATTAACTAAAGCGTTTGAGAACAAGGTTATTATGAAATTTAACCACTTTTGTGCTTATTTTTCTGATGCTGGAAAATGATGAGGTTGGTGCAAAACGAAAAATCTGAATGTTAAACTTGAAAGACACCTAATTTATTTGAGAAGATAAACTAGAATATCTTTTATTCTTTGACAATGACGTTCATTTACAGTAAAGCTTAGACCGGAACGCAGTTTGTTTTTAAACGTTTGAATATTCCTTTTTCTAAATAAGTATTCATCATAAAAATGATTTTTTTACCAAAATTCGTTAGGTACCTAACGCACAGATCCACCGCACAAGGACAAAAACCATTAAAAAAAGTGGTTTTGTGAGAATCGAATAATGCAAACAATATTAATTTTGTTAGTTATAATACTGCAGTCATCTAAAAAATAATGATAAATAAATTAAAAAATAACAAAGTAACAAAAATAAAAGCATATACCGAAACAAAACATTCGTTACCTCAACGCACGGATCCACAAAAACTATCAAAAATATATGTGGTTTTGTGAGAAGCAAATAATGCAAAAAATATTAATTTTGTTAGCTATAATACTGCAGTCATCTAACAAATAGTGATAAAGAAATTAAAAAAACCAAACTAATAAAAATAAAAGCTTATAACCAAAACAAAACATTAGCTTTACTTACAGTCATCAGAATATAGGACTTCACTGATGGTGTCCCCTTATAAAAAATAAATAAAGTTAAGTTAAGACAAACTAAAAACTTTAA
Organism: Tillus elongatus; assembly: GCA_964006375.1. Classification (NCBI taxonomy): domain Eukaryota; kingdom Metazoa; phylum Arthropoda; class Insecta; order Coleoptera; family Cleridae; genus Tillus; species Tillus elongatus. The sequence goes on along the minus strand of OZ023269.1, from coordinate 79,710,172 downwards.
TAATCAAGTTGCATACATTGAAAAATCTCCATTTGCATTAGCAGAAAATTATTTTGTTTTTCAATATGTGAACATTTTAGCATAAAGAAATTTGACAGTGCCCATAATACTTACTTTCATTAACATGCAAGCGAATTCCACCATTTTCAGACTTCATTTTGTTTGATAAATTATTTCTTGCCTTCCCTAAAAACAAATACAATAATGAATTAACTGGGGATGATCTATAACTGTGGAAACGATAAAGCCTGTGGAAACGATAAAGCCTTAAAATAGGAAATTCCATAGATTGATTGCTATAAGTAATAACTTGTTTATTTTCTTTATGTTGTTCAAAAAGAACACTACCTTAGCACTTGCATTGAAATTTCGTAAATGCTAGTAAACTAAAGCTCCTAGAAGCTAGAAAATTAGGCCTTTCCAATTATTTTTCCCAATCGTCTTAATTTTTCAAAAAATTCCGCCCTTTAAAAAATTACCTGTCAGTGGTCCATAGGTATAAATATAAATTCAGTAACTAATATACTACTACTAAAACACTCAAAGCGTCGCTCGCGAAAATTTTGCCGTTTATAAATTTGATATAACATTCGATTGCCACGATCAAATTGTACTCTGTTAAAAACGTTTGCAAGCATGATCTTTTCACTATTAGCCCGTTGTTTTGTAAAATACCAGATAATTCACCCAAAATTGTATGCAGAGTGTTGATTAAAACATTGGAAATTTTCCAAACCGTCAAGAAACTCGCGTTTGAAAAAATAATTCTTTCTTGATTCACTAAAAACATGTTGAAATAGAACCTGAGCTACAAGGTGCTGTTTCAACGTTCTGTTTATCTTTTCTATTTACAGGATGGTTATAAAAAAAGACCTTTTTCTGTTTTTGGGTATAACTTTTTTACTCGTCAACCGATTTTCGTAATGGGGGCTAATATTGAAGCCAAAGCTTCAGGCAGGAGCGCCTAATTAACACAATCAACGCAGAATGAAGATCAATATACAGCGCGGCATCAAATGTGATGCAAATCCTAATCGTTTTAAAATTTTCGTTTGACAGCAGAATTGGCTGGAAATCAAGTTGCTTATGAAAGAGCCATTAATTGTGGACACATAATTGCACACGGCTTGTTTACAAAGGAGGCTCATTCGAGCTCTCATCTGAAAATGCTCGTAACTAGCCAGTGATTGTTGCCATGCTTTTTATTATCTTAGTTACGAGCATTTTCAGATGAGAGCTCGAATGAGTCTCCTTTGGAAATAAGCTGTTTGTAATTGAGTTCTTTTAAAGACATTTTTAGACCTATGGAGACAAGAAACAATTTTTAATGCCCACAATTGATGATTCCTTCATAAGCAATTTGATTTCACTTTCGATGCCGCGCTACCCATTGATCGTTCATTCTGCGTTGATTCTGTAACCTGTGCCTGAAGCTCTGGCTTCAGAATGAGCACTGCATTACGAAAACCGGCTGACGAGTATTATAAAAGTTATACCCAAAAACAGAAAGAGCTCTTTTTATGTAATCATTCTGTAAATAAAAAGGATAAAGCGAAAATTCAAACACCATCTTGCAGCTTGGGTCCTATTTCAACATGTTTTTAGTTTAAATTCAATAAAGATTTTGTTTTCAAACGGGAGCTTCTTGATGATTTAAAAAATTTTCAATGTTTTATTCAACACCCTGTACAAAATCTATGTTTTACTGATGTTTTACAGAACAACGGGCTAATAGTGAAAGGATCGTGTTTGCAAACGCTTTCAACAGAGTTCAATTTAATCGCGGCAATCGAATGTTACATCAAATTTAAAAAGGCCAAAATTTTCGCGATCGACGCTTTGAGGGTTGAGTAGTACCGTTCTTCGAAAACATACCTAATCGATATGAGCAAGCCAAACATTTTTGTAAGTTTCTTTATGACTAAATAAGGAACTAATACAACATATAACTTATTCTTCTACTAAGCCGTGTAACGAACGATATATATACATATACATATATATATATATACATATATATATATATATATATATATATATATATATATATATATATATATATATATATATATATATATATATATATATATATATATATATATATATATATATATACATAAATTGAGACTGACCCCGGATATGTGTTCTAGGGGACCTAGCTTGCGCTGATTTTGAAGAAAGTGTTTCAAAATTCAAGTCACAATATCATCGTTAGTGAATTTTTTCTACCAAAATTCACTTAAAAGTAAAGTTATTTTGCTAATATATTGACCCAGTATTCCATGAATAAATATACCCATAAATAACGAATTAAATTATATTAAAAAAAAATCCTTTGGAGAATTTTACCTTCGTTTAGAACGGATATCAGCTATTGAGTTTCAAATATCTTGAGGCAGAAAATTGCTAGATTGAATAAAAATACTGGAACACGCTATTTGCCTTAATCAAATTACACATATTGAAATTTTTACCTCAGAAGATTTACAATTAATGGGTAAAGAAAATGAGTTAATTGACTTTGATTCTAATCATATTTTTAAAACAATTGAATTTTAAAAATGTAACGCTTTAGCAGTTAGATAATATTGGATATCTCCTTACAGTACCAATTTTACACCCGGCACCTGATTTGTATTTTCGTATCAAATCGGTTTCACAAACCGATAAGGTCCTTATTCCATCTACCTCATATTGCTTAGAAACACCACAGAGAAGTTATGGACAGCAGGATACTGGTTGCAATGGAAGCCACTGATCAACCACATACAGAAAAATACAACTTAAAAGAACCCTTAACCTGCCCTGTCGAGGTTATCACAAATTATTACACGGCACCACTTCAATTAAATGATTGAAACATTGTTAATTACAAATGAAACGACTTAGATGACAGAAGAATGCAAATCAAAATTGGACGAACACATATCCAAACAAAATTCCCTCGTATACAGCAAGACAAATTGCAAGATTGTAATTGACGACGAAAATAATTAAGATATAATGGATGGAAGACCTTGTCTCGGAATTTCATCCAATTCACCTTAAGAAAACAGAAAAATTAAGAAGGCAACTAGAAAAATGAACCAACAACATACATGGCACACGGCGGTCCAAGCCACCCATTTTGAGATAACTATATTTCCCGTTATCATCCTTATAACAACAATCATATGGTTTAGAAGAAAATCATTTGCATGGGACTCCGATTTATATTGTTAAAAACGCCGTATTACAATTTTTTATATGTGCCAAAAATGTAAAAAGCTGCAAAACAATTGAAATAACCCAAAAACAATTTGATGGAAAATGCAAAAATACATTAGTATAAGGGCTGTTCGATTTTAAAAAAGACAATTTATATTGCCAACGACTTATGGACACGACCTGTGATTGTCGAAATAGAATCACACCAAAAACCACAATAATAATAACAGAGAGGTATACGCTAAATACGTATTTCGACAACGAGAGCTACCGATGAAGACAACTTCGTTGTCGAAATATGTACCTAGCGCATAACTCTGTTATTATTTTTGTGTTTTTCTGGGGGGTGATTCTGCTTTTTTGTTTCTCCTATCTTGTATAATAACAGTAATATTGAGCTTTACCGTAGAAATGTGCCACCTGTATATATGTAAACAGATAGGGGATCTAGTTCGCGCTCATTTGAAAACAATCTTTTTCAAATTAAAAAGTCGCGGTATCCTCGTTAGCGAATTTCTTCTACGCTATAACTACAACTACTGCTAAAGCACCAGTCTTTTGAAATGAATCTTCTGGAAATATTTTAGTAAAATGAAGGACAATGACGCTTTTAGCTGAAGCTTAAGGACTTGTAAAACACACTTCTTGCGATATTTTCTCTACATGCCCCGTATTTGCTTTAGGTTCTTTGTCTAAAAGTTTCCAATTTTGACTTTGACGTTTTAAGAGGAAAAGTTATCAAATCTTCAAAGTAATTTTTCTGGAATTTCTTGGCCCTTTTTCGCTAGAAAAACTTAATCTTTGTTTGTAGCATACAATAGATTTTGTGTTCCACACAAAATATTTTCTTTTTGTGCGTTTATCTGGTCATCAGTGGCACCAACATTTTTAGTGAATTTTTATTTAAAAAAATTCACTAATAGAGAGGTATCGATGGTGAGACTTTGCAAAAATTCTTTCAAATGAGTGCGAACTAGGACCCCTAGAACCCATACCCGGGGTCAGTTTCAATTTTTATATGTATATATATATATATATATATATATATATATATATATATATATATATATATATATATATATATATATATATATATATATATATATATATATATATATATATATATATATCCAACCGCTAACTCAAAAAATAATTAACCGATTTTGATGAAACTTGGCAAGTGCCTTTCTTTTATTAATGACTTGGATGAGTTCGTTAGCCAGAAAAATCAGACGGGGTTTTCCGGGAAAATGTTGAGTTTTCTTCCAAAAAAAAATTTTTTTCTCCGAAAATTACAAAGATATTTCGATAAAATTTGGTGTACATATTGCTTTGGGAAAGACCTAACTATGTGCCAAAATTCAGCTTTCTTCGAGAAAAATTTTTTTCTCCGTAAGTAACAAAGCTGTTTCAATGACATTTACTATATATGTTGCCTCAAGAGAGATCTTACTACGTACCAAAATTCAACTTTCTAAGTTTAGAGAAAATTGAGTTATTCAAATTTTAAATTTTCTTTCGAAAAAAATTTTTTTCTCCGAAAATTACAAAGTTATTTTGATGAAATTTTGCGGATATCTTGCCTTATTTAATAATACAGCTGTAAAAAAACGCCCGATCCAAATTGCCAGGACAAAAATGATTTCTAAAACTAATTTTAATAAATTTATACCACGACGAGACAATTTTCACATCGCTGGCACCAGGAGCACATGAGAGAACAGGAACTCTTTGCAGCTAATATTTTTTGTGCACCAAGAAACAACAGTCCGTGACATCTAGCAGTCAAAAGTTTAAGCACTAAACCATAAATATTGTTGCGTTTTCACCGGGTTCTGGATAAGTGAGACTTTTAATTTTAACAAAACAACTTTATTTACTCTCTAAATATGGATACAATAAAAGTTCTAGAATGTCTCTCTCACCAAACACTTAATTTACTGTCTAAATATGGATACAATAAAAGTTCTAGAATGTCTCTCTCACCAAACGCTTAATTTACTGTCTAAATATGGATACAATAAAAGTTCTAGAATGTCTCTCTCACAAAACACTTAGTTTATCTGGCCTTACAATCACTAATCTGCACACAAGTTATTATACTGGCACTACAGTAGTTACTCTTTAATACTTCACACTGGTTACTGCTCCTTCAAGTCACTTCAACATTCTCTAACTGAACTGTACTGTCTGGCTTGCTTTCGCGTTTATATACTCGCCGTACCTTCCACCATGTTTCTGGAGCGTTCCATTCCAGAATGTTCCAGGACCTTCTTTTACTAGAAGGTTCTGTGAATACTGATCGGTCCCGTGTGTATACAGGGGGATGTATATACAGGTGATCCAAATGTGGTCATCACTCCTATGTTACACAAGATGTGTTCCTCGTAATATAAGATCTCTCTGCGTATACAGGGTGTAAGGGTTCTCTGCGCATACATGGTGTATATACAGGTGTTCGGAATGTGCAGACCTCGGTTATCCGTTCCGACGGGGTACAAGTTGCTAACTTCGTTATTTCTGGTCCTAGAGGGTTGAGACTTCGCCTGAGGGGGGGGGGGTCACTCCCCAGGCACCCCCGGGGGGTGCGTGGGGGGCGATGTTGCCAGTTTGTGCAAAAATTTCCAGATGTTGGGGAAGTTCTGGAGATGTGGCAACACCGCACCTACGTCTATTGAAGTGCTTTGTAACAATATTGATAATATTATATAACTAAACTTAAAACCTCTAACATCTAGTTTTAACAGTATATTACATTATTTTATCATAGTGATTGTAATACTTTACTTAAACGTTCTATTGTAATACGATCTTCGATATTAATAATTAATAATAGTATTGACTAACAAATAATTATCAATGGTTGTATAGTTTTACTGATTACTGATAGATGTCGCAAGATATTATGATTATTTACATTTTGATGCTTGTACTATATTATTCCAATGAGATACATATCATTGAAATTATTCACTGTTAGATGTCAGGAAAATTGTGTGTATGTGTACGCAGCAACTGCGTTATGGTAGTGAATGTTCATGAAACGTTTCAATTTTTGATAAATCAATTTTAAAGAAGTTCCACATACACTTGCAAAAAACTAACTCCTATTGGTTGATTGTAAATGGTATTTATCTAGGATGCTATATAAAATAAACCAATAAAATAGGTACGTTCACTAATAGAGGTATCGATGGTGAGACTTTGCAAATGAGTGCGAACTAGGACCCCTAGAACCCATATCCGGGGTCAGTTTCAATTTTTATGTTTATATATATATATATATATATATATATATATATATATATATATATATATATATATATATATATATATATATATGTATCCGTCTGATAACTCAAAAAATAATTAACCGATTTCGATGAAACTTAGCAAGTGCCTTTCTTTTATTAATGGCTTGGATGAGTTCGTTAGCCAGAAAAATCGGACGGGGTTTTCCGGGAAAATTTTGAGTTTTCCTTCGAAAATTTTTTTTTCTCCGAAAGTAGCAAAGCTGTTTTAATGAAATTTACTACATATGTTGCCTCAGGAGAGATCTTACTACGTACCAAAATTTAACTTTCTAAGTTTAGAGAAAATTGAGTTATTCAAATTTTAAATTTTCTTTCGAAAAAAATTTTTTTCTTCGAAAATTACAAAGTTATTTTAATGAAATTTTGTGGATATCTTGCCTTAGGAAAGACCTTACTACGTATTAAAATCAAACTCTCGAAGTTTATGGAAAATTGAGTTATTTAAATTTGAAGCATTTAATAAAAATTCACTACCATAACGCACTTGCTGTGTCCCGAGTTGTTTTTTTTTCATTTAAATGCCTATAACTTTTTTGTCTTTCAACTTATAGATCTAAACTATGAACTGTAGTAAGTAGCACTTTTGAGATTTCCAGTACTTTTTAATGTCTATTATTGATCAGTAGACAAAACTCTATGTAAATACATCTCTCCCAGAATACTCTCGATTACTCGTGTGCGGATTATCCGTGCTGAAAAATTGTTCAAAATTTAAAATGAGGAGTAGATCAAAATTTTTTTCGTTTACTCTCGCACAAATATAATAAATATCCCTAATAAAAACCAACGACCATCTAAGTGCGGGTCTGCCTATTATAATTACTACGTTGCAAAATCAAGAGGAAAATAAAACTGTGAAATTTGTTTGAACCTGTAGTGTGAGTATGTATGCAGAAGCAGAATGAATTGTCACATATTGCTTATTCTCTTGTGATGAATTCTCATTTATCTCCGAAAGTGCCCCTATAATAGGAACGATGAGAAGGATCCATATCAGGGAATGTTTATATTAAGGTCATACATTGCCCCTACCCTTTCACACTTGATCTCATTCGAGATTGCATGGGCGGCACAGCAGAAAGGAACAAGATATTTTGTATGCACTTCTATTTTGGTGTGTGCGTGTGTTCATACATACACATATATATATATATATATATATATATATATATATATATATATATATATATATATATATATATATATATATATATATTGTGCTGAGAATTGCTAAGGCCATATAAAAGTTATAAAAACAAAAATGAAAACCCTTACGGAAACTACTATGATAATGTTAAATTCTGATTATTGATTAAAAAAATTGGGTGATCAGATTAGTGATGGGGGGTAGTAGTTGTACCACTGGTCAGTAATAAGTAAAATACTTACGGTTTACACGTAATGCATATGGGTTCTCTGTATATTGTATACATATCCACATCGTTCGACATATTTTACTGTACACTAAAACAGAAAACAAAATAATAACATTAAAACACAAGCACATTCACTATTATTGTTAGTCAGTGTTATTTGGAGAAGCAATGAAAGATATATAGCCATAATTTGTTGGAATGATAATTAAATGAGTCTTAAAAAGTTTAACTAGCAATTTGGAAAATATCTCAGTTAAAGTGAAATAAAAAGAGCCAGAAATCTATATGTAGATAGATTGAAATATTAAGCATGAAATACATACCAAAGAATTATGTTCAAAATCAATTACCAAAAGGTAATGAACAAAACAAACCCCTTGTATGATGTTTCCAATATGTGAATTTAGTTTATTTTTTATGTGAACAATGAACTGAAATGTACCCATATATGTGTCTGTGTTTATAAAAACAATGAACTGGAAGTTTCTAAAGACCGTGTTTAGTGTGTTGTGGAACTTTGAAATCAAGATTGCAGCATATGAATTTAATGAATTTGTTATTGACTATAATTAGATTAAAAAAGTAAGGTTAGGCCAAATGTCATTTTTAAGAATAAGGATTTATTTTCTACTTACACGACGGTTTCCAAGGAGATTAGCTGTCAAACGTATTAATTACCTAATTGGAAGAGAGAATGCCATGAACAGACAGGAAACACCAAATGTGAGATGAATTTGGGCAACATTTCCGCTTTTGTTATGAATTATTGTTGGTTGTTGATGAAATTTAGATGCGAGAGCGCGTCATTATTGCTTCCCATTTTAAATATAAATATTTTAAAGTATAAATTGTCCAAGGGAAATTCAATTTGCCGCTAAAACAAAGAAGAGACGTTACATCAAGTTTTTAACGTAAGGAAGTACGAGATAAGCAGTAAATATATCAATAATACGTACATTTGAAGATACCCAATACCATTAGCGAGGAAGCCAAGGTTAGAGATTTATTTTATTTAATGTATAGCAGCTCAACCAGACAAATATTTCAATAAAAAGACAGCCCATTCTGTCAAATATCATTTTAAGCAAATGTGTTTATGGGAAATTAAGATTTAAACGCATAAAGTAGAAATCTTATGGGATAATTTAACCATAGTTCAACATTGAGAATACAGAGGGAGTGCAGGTCAAGGATCCATATTTATTAATAAGAACAATTGAATGAAAGCCGTAAATTCGGATACTAAATTTAATCATTGTAAATTGATATTAGTTTGATAATTAGAACAACGGATCCGTTTAAAGTTTAGATTTTAAATTTTAAATTGTGCCAATAAAATTTGTTTAAGAATTTTGAAACGTAATTCTTTGAAAACCCATAATAAGATAATAAGGCTACTATAAATATTTGCAGGCTACTTTCTTCCTATTTTAGCAGAACTCACCACTGAGATAAGTAAGTAAATAAAATATTTGAATATAATTTATTTGACATACATATATGTATATATAATAGAAGGATAGGCAACCCAAATAACCCTGAGATAGCTTAAATCACAAGAGTCACAAAACATATTTTATTCAGATAAAGTTTCACACAAATAATATACAGAGTCACCCATAATACATGGTGTAATAATAAAATATCAAATATCATTTTAATAGGGCATAAAATAAAATAAAAATTAATATAAAAACAATAGTAAATATAAAAATTAAAAGCCAAAGCTGATTATAATCAAAGCCAATAATTGTATAATTATATAATTGGCGCCGCAACGTTCGGGCACAGCAAAAATAGGGGAAACTAGCCATAACGTCCAGGCACAGCCAAACAGGGGATCAAACTGCAACATCTGGGCACAGGAATTCTTAACATAGGTAGAGCCAGACCTGAAAAACAAAAATTTAATTACTGACCATCCTAAATAAAGAAATTTAAACATAAAAATGTCGCAACAAAAGCAAACAAGAGCTAGAAAAACAAAAAAGACTGAAGAAATACAGCAGGAGGAACAATTTGATGAAGGAGACACAGGAGAAGAGAAAACAGAAGAAATTTTAGTAAAAGAAACCGTATCGCAGGAGGAAATACCAGATAAACCGGAGGAGAGTGAAGAAACTGAAACGATAGAACCGAACGCACAAGAAGAAACGCCAAGTATGGAACAAAATTTATTGCAACAAATGGCAAGTATGTTTCGACAAAATATGGAAAGTATAAATAATAAAATGGCCGAGCAAGAGAGAAATATGAATAAAATAAAGGATAGTATAAATGAAAACATGAATGAAAAATTGCAGAAACAAGAAGAAAACCTGAGTGATAAAATGGCAAAGCAAGAAGATATGAAAAATCTAGAAGTATTTATACAGAATGTAACAACAGAAATCAAAACGGATATGAATAAATTACAAGAAAATGATACTATATTGTATAGAAACATTCAAGATCTCAGAGAAGAAACGAAAGAAAATATAGAAAAACTCAAGCAAGATATGGAAAACAGGATGGCAGGAAAAATAGAAGAGAGTGAGAAATATCTCATTGAGGAAATGAATAGGAAACAAAGCACCTTGGAAAAGGAAAACGAGGTGATAATTATACAAATAAGAAGTGATGTGGACGAGGCAAAACAGAAATGTCAACAAAATTGCCAGAAAATAGAAACCGAAATGAATACAGTATGCAAGAAAATAATGGAGAAAATGATAGAGAGAGGAAACGTAAGAAGTCAGCAGATAAGAAGTGAAAGAAAGATGCGCAAACGAAAAAGAGAGAGATATGAAACTGAAATTGAAGAGAAATTAAGAGAAACGAATGGAAAACTGAAGAATTTAAGAGAAGAAACAGATATAAACCTGAAATTGGAGAATAAAGGGAATAAAAACGTGCGAACACTCGACCAATCCATTAATTACGTGCAAAGGCTCCCGATAAGTATAAATAGAGAAGGAAACCGACAAGAAAGCAAAAATTGGGGAGATAATGAAAATAATGACAAGAAAAAACTTAATAAGAATAATCGACATGGCGAAAGTAGAAGAAACTACCGGGAAAATGATCAGTATCAAAACAGGGATAAAAACAGAAATGATCAAGGAAATTACTAAAAATTACAACAATCATAGACCAAGATCACGTCTATAAACTGAACTAAAAGTTTTTCGGATAAATAACCATTCAAAATTAAAAATTTTAAACAAATAGTAAGTGGAACAGACGAAACAATAAAATAACCTAAACGACTTGTATGAATTTAAATAAAGGAAATTAATCCACCAAATAAAAAGACCAGGAGAGCAGGGATTTTGAATTAATTGAACAATTTCGAAAGAAAGAGACAAATAATTTTGAAAATCAAAAGGCCAGGAGGCAAAAGAAAGGAATAAGATATATGTATATATATAAAAAGGGGCTGTGAGCACAAAAGAGAAGTAACGTATAGGGAAAACTCGAGGCGTATAATAAGAAAGAGAAATAAGAAAATGACAATGACAGTGAACGCAGAGGATCATATGAAGCAAGCAAAAAATATATATATATATAAGAAAATGGATAAGAAGATAAAATTTTGAAGAATTCTAAAGATATATGGTAAAGAATGAGGAAAAGAATTATAGTTGGAGTAGCGAAACCAGTATAAAGAAGAAAAAAGGCCCAAGAGAGGTTATGATGAATAAAATGAATAATAAATATTGAAATAAGTATATAAAAATGAATTAATATAGAAATATAGTGTTAAAATGAAGAAATGTTAAAAATAAAGAAGATTTAGGGGATAGATGATAAGGTACAAATAAAAAAAGGAAACTATGTAAGAAATAAATTGAGATATATCTATACCAGATGGAGAAAATATTTATTAAAAAGCTGCTAATCCGAGAAAATAAAGTTGAATAAAATAAAACGTCGTTGTGCACTGATGAGAAGAAAAGTATGAACAAGAAGACCCGAGAAACCAAACGTGAAACTAGGAAAACCGTAAATAAAAGAATTTGTCAACAATACCAAGTGACATTATGATTTACAAGTATTCGTCATCCACAATCAAACATTTCTGAGAGATATATACAAGAACTTAACAAGTATTTGAGGATAATGGTACACAGCGATCACAAAGAGTGGCAAGATAAGCTAAATATAATAGAAGAATTACTTAATAATAGTCCACATACAATGACTGGACAATCACCGATTTATCTATTCAAAGGTGTCATGCCTGAAAGAAAATGGCTCCAACAAAATAGTAAAACCTACGAAGAAGTAGTAAAAATGGTCAATAAATTAAATGAGAGACGTGCAGAGAAATGTGCAAAAAGGTTTTTGAAAAAGAAATCTAAGAAATCGACATTTAAAAGAGGAGATTTAGTAATCATAAGGGCATTGCGAACCTCGAACTATAAGAAAAATATCAGTGCCAAATTAATGATGCCATTTGAGGGTCCATTCGAGATCACAACAGAAAACCCAGTTAATAGTTGTGAAATCAAAGACCCAATCACAGGAAAAATTAGAGGAATATTTAATATACAAGATATATTCCACTTCTATCAATAACAATGAAAATAAAATATCAGCACGTATGTAAATTTTGCTTCCATTACTTTCGAGAATCGAAATAATGTCTGCAAAATTGGGGGGTGTTGTGCTGAGAATTGCTAAGGCCATATAAAAGTTATAAAAACAAAAATGAAAACCCTTACGGAAACTACTATGATAATGTTAAATTCTGATTATTGATTAAAAAAATTGGGTGATCAGATTAGTGATGGGGGGTAGTAGTTGTACCACTGGTCAGTAATAAGTAAAATACTTACGGTTTACACGTAATGCATATGGGTTCTCTGTATATTGTATACATATCCACATCGTTCGACATATTTTACTGTACACTAAAACAGAAAACAAAATAATAACATTAAAACACAAGCACATTCACTATTATTGTTAGTCAGTGTTATTTGGAGAAGCAATGAAAGATATATAGCCATAATTTGTTGGAATGATAATTAAATGAGTCTTAAAAAGTTTAACTAGCAATTTGGAAAATATCTCAGTTAAAGTGAAATAAAAAGAGCCAGAAATCTATATGTAGATAGATTGAAATATTAAGCATGAAATACATACCAAAGAATTATGTTCAAAATCAATTACCAAAAGGTAATGAACAAAACAAACCCCTTGTATGATGTTTCCAATATGTGAATTTAGTTTATTTTTTATGTGAACAATGAACTGAAATGTACCCATATATGTGTCTGTGTTTATAAAAACAATGAACTGGAAGTTTCTAAAGACCGTGTTTAGTGTGTTGTGGAACTTTGAAATCAAGATTGCAGCATATGAATTTAATGAATTTGTTATTGACTATAATTAGATTAAAAAAGTAAGGTTAGGCCAAATGTCATTTTTAAGAATAAGGATTTATTTTCTACTTACACGACGGTTTCCAAGGAGATTAGCTGTCAAACGTATTAATTACCTAATTGGAAGAGAAAATGCCATGAACAGACAGGAAACACCAAATGTGAGATGAATTTGGGCAACATTTCCGCTTTTGTTATGAATTATTGTTGGTTGTTGATGAAATTTAGATGCGAGAGCGCGTCATTATTGCTTCCCATTTTAAATATAAATATTTTAAAGTATAAATTGTCCAAGGGAAATTCAATTTGCCGCTAAAACAAAGAAGAGACGTTACATCAAGTTTTTAACGTAAGGAAGTACGAGATAAGCAGTAAATATATCAATAATACGTACATTTGAAGATACCCAATACCATTAGCGAGGAAGCCAAGGTTAGAGATTTATTTTATTTAATGTATAGCAGCTCAACCAGACAAATATTTCAATAAAAAGACAGCCCATTCTGTCAAATATCATTTTAAGCAAATGTGTTTATGGGAAATTAAGATTTAAACGCATAAAGTAGAAATCTTATGGGATAATTTAACCATAGTTCAACATTGAGAATACAGAGGGAGTGCAGGTCAAGGATCCATATTTATTAATAAGAACAATTGAATGAAAGCCGTAAATTCGGATACTAAATTTAATCATTGTAAATTGATATTAGTTTGATAATTAGAACAACGGATCCGTTTAAAGTTTAGATTTTAAATTTTAAATTGTGCCAATAAAATTTGTTTAAGAATTTTGAAACGTAATTCTTTGAAAACCCATAATAAGATAATAAGGCTACTATAAATATTTGCAGGCTACTTTCTTCCTATTTTAGCAGAACTCACCACTGAGATAAGTAAGTAAATAAAATATTTGAATATAATTTATTTGACATACATATATGTATATATAATAGAAGGATAGGCAACCCAAATAACCCTGAGATAGCTTAAATCACAAGAGTCACAAAACATATTTTATTCAGATAAAGTTTCACACAAATAATATACAGAGTCACCCATAATACATGGTGTAATAATAAAATATCAAATATTTTAATAGGGCATAAAATAAAATAAAAATTAATATAAAAACAATAGTAAATATAAAAATTAAAAGCCAAAGCTGATTATAATCAAAGCCAATAATTATATAATTATATAATATATATATATATATATATATATATATATATATATATATATATATATATATATATATATATATATATATATATATATATACTACACACTGCACACACCCTTCATCTTAATAAACAGTGAAAATTGTAATATTTTTTTCGCAACATAAATTTGAAACAATTATCTAATTTTGACTGTGGTCTATTTTACAAAGTCAACCTTATACAGGGTAGGTCAAAATTAAAATTGATTGTTCCAAGAATTTTCTAATGGATTTTTGTAACAAAAAGTTTCAAAAATTATGTCTTTGCATAATTAGTATATAATTACTGGTAGCACAGACTTTTTGAACGTATAACTTTTAAAAGATTTCTTGGCTAGGTATCTACTATGTACATACATCGCAAACGTTTAATTGCAACTATATAAAAAAAATAGATATTTTATATCAACGTTTCTGGAATTAGATAAGGATGGTAAATTTTATAATAGTTATTCAAAATGACCACTCATAACGTCCGGACAGTGTTTTTGTTGCTCTGTTCGAAGTTATATTATTTATAGTTATCTGTGGATCTGACGCGCGAGTAACCAGAGCCGGACACAATGGACTACTAGTGCAACATTGTAGTATAATAAACAAACGACATACTTATTAAGCAGTCTATGAATAAACAGAAAGGTGAATCCAAGGTAATAATGAATGAACAATGAAGAAGCTGAATCAAGAGGAAACCACGTGCACCTTCAAGACAACAATGGGCCACGCCAATTAGAAATCGTATAAATAAGCAGCCTGTCGCTATAATAGCAGTGTCCTTTCTTTGCACATCACAAGTTAATCTCACAACGTCAACTTGTTATATTTTTGTTCCATGTATGTTGAGACATTTTAATATTATCGTCAAAGTTTCAAGTTGTATTTTAGAGTAGTAAATAAATAAGTTTTTAAAAAGTAAATTGTGCCAACGATAAAGTTAACTGGCGCAGTCGTTAGTATTCAACTGAAGAACCAAAAGCAATTGATTTTTTTTTGGTGGTTCAACACTAAACATTTGAGAACTAGCCAAGCAGATATGCCATGCAGCCAATAGCAAGGATAATAATCTAAGTGGTTTGCTACATCCCTTCTATTAATTACTTTGTCATTGCATGTATTTGTCTGATTCAGACGACGATTTACAACACCTATTAAATCTATAATAAAGATTAAGACAACTGGCATTAGTAATTGGCGCAATAACTGTTGTTAACAACTTCAGGAAAAATAAATTAACCATAGCAACCATGAATTTCACTTGAAACCAATTCCATATTTGGATGGACAACCCGCAAACATAGGGTACTTTTGAAAAGCATGTGACTTGGTTATGAACCACTTTTATAACTAAGATGAAAATCTATGCTTGAATCATTTCTTATTAAATTACATACAAACTAAACTTACGGGACAAGCTAGGCTAGTTATCAACATAAAAATAATCAATTCATGGGCAGACTTAAGGAATGCCAGAATGCAAAATTTTACTGGTCAAAGAGAGGATAGGTACAAATTTATTAGGGAATTAATAATTCTAAAACAGAGGCAAAATGAAGATGCCTTAGCTTTTAGTAATAGTGATTAATATCGAAATTTACTTCTAATGAGAACAACGAAGTTGTTAGAAAACTCAAACAAACTATGTACCAACAGCAAACATTAAAGGTATTCCTAGGTGGACTGAAAAACCCACTTGAGATGGCTTTAAGATCAACGGCTCCAAGAAGTATCGAGCAAGCGTCGAAATTCATTTTTTCTATGGCGATGAATGAAACATCCTGTATGATAATATAGTATAAATAAAATAATATATTATATAAAATATAATAATAATAATATACTACTCTATACTAGTAATTATTTAATTTAACTGTCCTTGTACTTCATTAAAACAAGCAAAAGCTTTTTTTCGTGTTCATTGCATATAAGATAATCAACATCAATAAATAAATGAGTATTTACTCGAACAAGTCGTATTTTAGAGATAATTCTGGGATATTTTTTGCAATGTTTTAACGTACAAAATTTCTTCTAGAATATACCAATGGCAAAGTTCACCAGGCGACAACAGTTAGATGGTAGTATCAACGTATGTTTTTGCTTGAAGTCAACAGTGCATTTATCAGTCTTCAACCGCTGTAATGTATCGGTAGTCAGCAGATGGACGCTTAAACTCAGTTGTTGGCGCCTGGTGAATTCAGCCAGTGTCACCTTAAAAAGTTTAAGCAAATAAATTCAAGGCCAAGCTCAGTGGCGGTTGGTGCATAAGTGCTGCAGACCTGCAGAACTGCCAAATAAATCATTTACATTTCACACAAATTATTTTAGACATTGTAAAATATACGTAAAATATATTTTATCGATATTCCATTAATTGTAAGATTTAAATACTATCCATAACGGGCGAACGTAGCCTACTATGAGTTTATGTTTATACGTGAGAATAAGCGCAACCAGTCGAAGACTCAAGAAAATTTCGCCTTGTGATCTTAATTTTTTTAATTTATCTAATTTTTCAAATACGCGCATGAGGAAAAATTTAAACTAAAAGCGACAGGTAGGTCGTTACCGGACCTTATGATTGAAATGGCTGGTGTTAGTCGTGGCAAAACTTATAAAAGAAAATTTACATTTATAAAGACATTTATGAAAAAAAAACAGTTGGATATGTGGGTGTAATAGGAAAAATGCCTTATATTGTTTTCCATGTTTGCTTTTTGGAGGAGATAAGGCGTGGACGGAAGCAGGCGTAACATATTTAGTGCACTTAAGCGAGAAAATAAAAAATCATGAAAATTCCAGAACCCATCTGTATAATTCTATCGAATTTAAGGTATTAGGGCGCACTAATATTAGAGAACAACTAGATTCCGCATATTTGGTTAATTTACAACGATATAATGAAAATTTAACAAAAAATAGATACATCCTGTCAAAAATCATAAACTTATAAAGTTTTGCGGCGCTTTCCAGCTAGCACTGCGAGGACATGATGGAAACGGATAATTCCGAAAATCCAGGGATATTTCGAGGGTTCATAAATTTTTCGGCGGAACTTGACGCTACGTTAAGTGAACATTTAAAGAATGCGTCAACATTTAAAGGTACTTCCAAAGAAATACAGAACGATATTTTAGACTGCATGCTAGAGGTCTGTTACGAAGAAATATTTAGTGAAATTAATCGTGCTTCATTTTTGGCAGTTATAGTAGATGAAACCACAGATATTGTTGGAAAATCTTAACCGGTCGTGATTTTTTAGGTATTTTCACGGAGGTGAGCCGATTGAACGTTTTTTGGAAGTAAGTAAACCCAACAAAATATGACGCCCAAACTCTTAGTGAACCTATTTTAAATGTTCTGGATCCAATAATTAATAAAAACTGTCCTAATAAACTTATTGCACAAAGTTACGACGGCGGAGCAGTGATAAGCGGACAACACGCGGGTGTTCAGGCATTAATAAAAAAGCCTGGACGCAGCAAGTGCGTTATGGTAGTGAATTTTCATAGAAATGATCTGGCACAAAATATTTTATTATAACTTTTTTTTCTTGTAACATAGAAATCTAAGTTTTGGTGTATAGTTTACTTCTTATATCGTAAACCTACCTACCAAATTTGGTTATCATAGATTTTTTATTTTTTAAGATAAAAATTTTTTTCAAATGAAAACTCAAAATTTTCCCGGAAAACCTCGTCCGATTTTTTTGATTAACGAACTTGTCAGTCATTTACAAAAGAAAGGTACATGCCAAATTTTATCAAAATCGGCCTTATATTCTTTGAGATAAAAATTTTTTTTCGAATGAAAACTCAAAATTTTCCCGGAAAACCTCTTCCGATTTTCCTGACTAACAAACTTGTCAAAGCCATTTACAAAAGAAAGGTACATGCCAAATTTTATTAAAATCAGCTTATTGCTTTTTGAGATAAGAATTTTTTTCGAATGAAAACTCAAAATTTTCCCGGAAAACCTCGTCCGATTTTCCTGAATAACGAACTTACCCAAGCCATGTACAAAAGAAAGGTACATGCCAAATTTTATCAAAATCGGCCCATTATTTTTTGAGTTATCGGTGTGATATATATATATATATATATATATATATATATATATATATATATATATATATATATATATATATATATATATATATATATATATATATAAACATATAAAAATTGAAACTGACCCCGGATATGGGTTCTAGGGGTCCTAGATCGCGCTCATTTGAAGAAATTTTTTCAAAATTCAAAAGTCGAGATCTCCTCATTAGTGAATTTTTTCTAAGAAAATTCACTAAAAGCAATTTCCGCTGGCGCATTTTGAGTATTTTGTTATGCACATCAATTAAATTTAATTGTGGCTAAAGCTGCCACTGCAAACACACAAGTACGTGTCTTTTTTTCGAAATTTAATATAATTTCCTGATTTTTTTTACTAATTCACCGCAACGTATGGAAATATTACCAAAAACTGTAAATATAAGAATTCCTTACCGCGCTACTACTCGCGGGAATTTTAACATACGTACAGTTAATGTTGTGTATGAAAACAGAGAGTCCCTCATCGAGTGTATGGAAGAAATAGAAGAATGTTTTTTTTTAACAAAACTGTTTGTCATGCGGCTTCTTCTATTCGCCGTACATTATTCAGTTTTCGTGTTTTGGTTCACTTTTTTTCATCATGTCATGCCCCACGTAGAGATCCTGTTTAATCAACTACTGGCGTTGAAGACAGAATCTTGCAGAACACCCACTGTCCTTAATCACGAGCCGCCACTGGCCAAGCTTTGTCTGCTAACGAGTACCAAAATCAATAAATTGAAGGTGGGCTGCTACATGAAAGCCTGTTAAGGTTACTTGGGAAGATTGAAAGCGGTTTAGAGCAATCACAAGACGGAATAACGTGTTCCGTACGGCCGATCGTAGAAAGGCAAAGGACCGATCTGAAAGCGTTTCAGACAATCTTACTGTCTATACTGACCATGCATCGCTTACCTGGCTTCACCACATACAGAAACCCACAGGTCGATTAGCTCGATAACGTGCACAGAATGTCGTAGCAGACTTCTTATTCTGGCACCTGACTCTGTTAAGCGCCACCGAATTACAACCAGATGAATGGTAACATGACAAAAATGTTCATTTCTCAAAAAATCTGAGAAATATCCTGGCTGCGGTTCCTAATAGTATTCTCTATAAACATATTCGTCCCTTCCACATTGTCGAGCCTAAACTTATCTGATTGGAAAATAGTGGTTCCTACAGCAAATCGTGAGCAGCTGCTCGATCTTTATCACGATGATCCTACGGCTGGATATTTTGTACCTTTACGTCAGACATTGTAAGATATGTGGAGCTAACAAAACACCTAATTAACATCCTCCTGGTTTAATAGGAAATTATAATAGTACAAATTTTCCCTTCCAGGTAATTTCCGTTGGGTTATTTCCCTCGCTCCAAGAAAGGAAATCAATATCTCCTCTCCTGTATTGATTGGTTTACCAAGTTTGTCTTAGTGCAACCACTGTCCAAAGAAACGTCATCATTCATCAGGTTCCTAGCACAAATTTTCTCATCTATGGAGTTCCTGAAGTTATCTTGTGATTTTGGCTTCCAATTTACCTCTAAGGAATTTACTAAATTTCTTACTTCCTATAAGGTTTAAGCTACCTGGTATAATGCCCTTTATCACCCACAGATTAATCACACCAAAGGGTGTGAAGACCAGTAAAGCCCGGTAGGATTTACGCAGACCGCCTCTTTCTTCTAAGGTCAACGATACCATATGGAAGAAAACTTTCGGGTTGTCGGATGCCTCTAAGAATTTTTAACCTAAGTTAGCCCCTAAATTTGTGGCTTGCCGAGTCTTGAACCTTGTGTCACCATTGGTGTATGAACTGGCCGATTTAGACGGCAAGCCAGTATGTCGATGTATGTCACCTATGTTACCGCCATTAAAGGCCTGACACATGAACTAACGCCGCGTGAGATCGCCCGACGGCAAAACGCTCGGAGGGCCTGCGATTCATCGTCGCATATTTGATGGCACATAAAAAAAGTGCGGTAGCCGTCTGGCGTTACTTTTATTATTTCAGTTCTAAACAAAACGGCGTGAAAGGTGAACCCCGAGCTTCTTGTTTTGTTACTGATGAAGAGGAAGAGGAAAATGCATTATGTGAGGCTGTAATGTAATGATAACTGTCACCGTACAGACCATGTTTCAACGATGAGATGAAGAAGGAACTTTCAACCAATCAGTAAAACGGCATCTTATGGATAGCGATACAAAATTTCGAGAGTATTTTCGTCTTAGTCCACGCACCTTTGGGGAAACTCTACCTTATATAGAAAACGACTTGTCAAGATACAGACGATAGGTATGACAGCTCGGAAAAAACTCTATTTTCTATTTTTGCATGTACTTTTTTGCTAGAGACTAATGCTAATAACTAAATGCAATTTGTTCAAGAAAACTTAAGTATATTTTAGAAAGAGAAACAGTGTGAAAAAAAAGAAATATCTAGTGCGGTACTATACACGGTTAAACTGACCATAGATTTTGGAAAGTAGCATTATATGGTAAAGAAATTGACCAATCTGACAGCGATGTATTGTTGAGGAGAGAAAGATGATAAGGCCGCCTCTGCTTCTGCTTGAAAGACAATTTTGGAAACTTGCTGCTTTACCCCAATCTGTAAATGCACAGGCAATTGCTTTACGCTGAAAGCCATAGCCCAAAAGAGTCCACTGCATCTTTGGGTTCACTAGAACTTTGTTTAACCAGTGTATTCAACAATCCCATCCGCTCTCGAGAGAACGAGTTCTGTATAACTTTGGTATAATTCCTCATCTTCCGGCGAAAAAAGTTTTCACTTGCCATTTTTTAAATATAAAAATAACACAAATAAAACTAACGCCCGAACTGCAGCGACGAATATCTGACCTAGACTGATATCCAGCGATTCGTCGTCGGCCCGCTCTGCGTTAGTTCGCCCGGCGTTTCTTCAAGTGCCAACCATTATACTTTAACATGGAGTCAAGTAGACCGACGTCAAGTTTGATTTTCTTGGAACTATTCGTCGTCGGGCGATCTCACGCGGCGTTGGTTCATGTGCCAGGCCTTAAATCTTAACTTTTTCTTCTGTCGTTTAGTTGTGAGAGGGTGTGGGTACCAACACGATAGCTGTTTCTATCGGATCGGGGAGAAAACGTGCATTTTATGGAATTCTCGCAGAAAACATTTTCCTTGCCTCATTTTTCTTTTTCTTATCTTCAGAGCTTCATATTCCTAACACTTCCTTCTATCACCTACCTTGCACATTATCTAGTGTCCGGAATGGATGGATGATCGTGGTGCTCAGCTCCGATATAACTTTTCCTTGATCTTATCCAGCCACCATGAACAGGGCGAACCTTCTGCTTCATCTCGTCAACAGCTTCAAACAGTCAGCGTGTGCACTAAATAAAACAAATATATTTTTTATGACGGAGTGCAGTGCAGGAATTTGCGGATCAAAATATCGAGGGTCAAGCTTTGACAGCTGTAAACCTTGTTGAGGACCCCGTCTAAACCCACGGCTTCGGGTTGTCCACCTGGCTACGGGGGTAGGCAAGGAATGGCGTCGGGGTTATAAAGCCGTTTCTCCACCTTTAGGTTAAAACATCTCTTTCTTACCTATGTTCTACCTCCTATCTCTCTTTGGAACGCCGTTTCTCTCTGGATCTCCAATCCAAGTAAATTAACCTAGCGGCTCGTGCGAAGTGGGATTGAGATCCTGGATCAATTTGTTTTGAGTTGAGGACAACCATCGTTTACCTGCTCTGCTTACCGAAGACTTTCCTTAACATTCATTTCCTATCTAGACATCGATTTACAAAGGCGTTCATACCATTTACTTATCGTCAGTTACCGCTTACTTATCATCACTTACCGCTTACCTATCGTCAGCACCGTTTAACTTATTGCACTGTCGCTGTTCAAGCATCTTACCGCACCGCATACGCATAACGAAAAACTTATGTTTTCCTTTTCTTTGATGGAAGGAGTGATATGTAATGCTTGTTTTTATTTAATTAAAAATTTAATGAACAGCTATTTAAGAATCACCGATAAAACAAATGGCATTATTTGGTTTAAAATTGCAATAAATATTTAGCAATGGAAAAACTTTATACGCATTAGAAGTCTAGATTATTTGTATTACCTGGAATAAATAAGTCGTATTTTAGAGACAATTCTATGATATTTTTTTCCATGTTTTAACGTACAAAATTCCTTCTAGAATATACCAATGTCACCTTCAAAAATTTACGCAAATGAATTGAAGGCTAGGCTTTGGCTGCTAACAAGTACCAAAATCAATAAATTGAAGGTTGGCTACCATATGAAAGCTTATTAAGGTTACTTCGGAGGATTGAAAGCGGTTTAGGCCAATCACATGCCGGAATAACGTGTTTGGTACTGCTGATTATAGAAAGGCAAAGGGCCGTTCTAAGAGCGTTTCAACAGATATAGACGGCACTTGAGAAAACGGGAAAAGTCGACAAACAGCGGAAGAATAATTCAAGTTTTCAAGTTGGTCTGTTGCTTACTGAAATAATTAAGTTTTCGTGCTTCGGTATCAATATAATTATCTGAGTAACGCATAACTAAGTAATATTCTCCATTGCTTCAGGTCTTATGACGACCTGCCGTTTTCTTCTAACCTGGACTTCCTAATGACCTTTGTAAATTTTATCGACCTGCCTTTCTTCAAGCGAAAGCAGCTTTAGTTCCATGTAAGAAACGCAATACACGTTATAGATCAACTCTCTTCCGTTAATGCCGTCAAATCTACAGCTAGACCCTGTGAGTATTGTTTAAATAATATCCAGTAGGTTTTTTGTAAACTATTAACCACATATATCATTTTTATTTATATAGCATTTTAATCATAATTTTTATCTTACCATTATCGTTCTGTGTATACAAACTTTAGGTTGTTCGATGTTTGTACTTTGATTTTGTGCTGTTGTTCAGTTGTATAGTGTAGGCTTTAATTAGTTACCCAGGGAGAAAATATGATTTTTTGTGCCGTGTTCTTTTCCATTTTTTGATTATTTAAAATAAAGGGTGTATTAATATTATTATTATCGACTTTAGGCCGAAGGGCTTTCACACTCCCTCAAAGGGGAACATTCACTCATCCCAGGTATCTCTGGTACCAAATGGACTGAGCTTAGATGGAGCTCTATCAAAGGTATCCGGCCCTGAACGGCAACGCGACACATCCTCATTTCCGCCAAATCTTCGCAAGGTGTGGGCAGTTGCAGGTATTACCGCTTTCTGCATAACATTATAAAGGTGCTCTCCAGAACCCAGTCTTAATGTTCTTTCGAAGACTCTTAGGAACCACACCAGTCGACGACATGACTACCGAGAACACTTGGACACTATCTGCTCTTCACTGTCTCTTTACTTGCATCTCGAAGTCTCTGTACTTAATGATGTTCTCATTGCACTTTAGCTTTAGAATATTGATATTCGAAATGGCCACATCAATCAGCGGCACTTGTTTGCAGGACTTATCCACTAATATATGACCTGACCTGGCCTGTTGTGGGAAACTCATTGGTCTGTGAGCACGGCCCGATCCCAGTACAATCTGTCTCCCAAATTCTATAGAAAAGGCCCAGTAGTGTATCTATAGTAGGGCACCTTACCAAGATTCAAAAGTCCCATTTTGGATAGTCTCTGATGACTGACACCGAAATGCATTTGTCATCTTAGACCGAATTATCTCCAATTATATACGTCAAGTAGTTTCTTGTTGGAATGACCTGATCTTGTATGGCCATCAAAAACCTCTCTGTCTCTGAAAATATCTGTCCGGACACCGACCAGCAGTTCGACGCCGATTTGTCGACAAGTGCCTGGGAGGTCTCATTCAGATGTCGCCTATGGAGAGGCTTCTGCATCCAAGATTGCAACTTGTCTGGATCAGTCCGATAATAACTTTATATTTCACTTTCTCTTATTTGTAACGGTGTATAATCATCTGCCTTGCATGTGGCACGGTGTAGTTCAGAAGTAAGCGCCTACTGAAGGAAATATGTACGCAGATATTTACTATCTGCTGGTCCAACTGTTTACCAATATCCAACACTCCTCTCCCTCCTTGGTGTCTAGGTAGAGTTACTCGTTCTATGGCACTACGGGGGTGATCTTTTTTAGGTTTTGTTATGAGTGTTCGCACCTTCCGTTGTAGATTTTCGATGTCCGTTTTACTTTACAATTCATAATCCCAAATGAATAGCTACGTGCAGAACATGCATATTAAGGGCTTTAGTCAGGTTCTTGCCGTTAAGATGTGATCGCGCCACCTGCTTTACTCGTTTCGTAAACTTAGTTGTCAGATCGTTCTTCATCACCGAGTATTTTATTTTCCTCGCTTGCTGTATTGTCAGGTGTATATATATATATATATATATATATATATATATATATATATATATATATATATATATATATATATATATATATATATATATATATATATAACACTCTTATATATCCACCAGGTAGTTTGCTGGTTGTTCTGCATTTCATATACACCTGGTTGTATCTTCCCTGACTACACATAAGGTGCGACATTTGTGAAGCGCAAACTGCATGTCAATATCACTGGAAAACCCTTCCACGATTTTAAGGAGTGGTTCAAGGTGGGTCTTTGTGAAGGCCATCAGCTTAAGATCATCGATGTACAGCAGATAATTTAGCCTCATTTGCTCTTTGCCATTGCTTTTTATGTCAAAGCTATATCTGGTAGAATTCAGGCGGTTTGATAGTGGATTCAATACGAGGCCGAAATATACCTCTCCTAATTTGTATCGTGCTGGTTATGTAGTTAACACCTGTTTGTACTCGCAACTAAATTTTTGCTCTCCACGTAGACATTGTGTGTTCTAGGAACCTCAGGATATAACTATCGATCTTATAGATCTTCAGCACACTTATAAGCCATTCGTGTGGAACTGTAGCAGATGCCTGTTTGTAATCCACGTTGGCAGCAAAGATATTTCTTCGCCGATTGTAAGCTTGATTGCACACAATCGAATCAATGATTAGCTGTTCTTTGCATCCCATAGATCCTTTGGCACACCCTCTATTTCCGGCTCGAAATTATGTTGTTTCGTTCACAGTGCGCATATATGCGTTTCTCAAGGCAGGATGCGATCATCTTATATAGAGTCGGAAGACAAGTTATTGGCCGGTATCTGCAGAACACCGCTGGTCCTTTAACAGAAGATATGTATCTCCCTGTGTGAAAAACAATGACATCTTCGTTGGGTCAAGTATAGCATCATTTATTAACACCGCCAATTGATGATGTGTACACCCAAATTACTTCAGCCAAAAGTTTTGGACGCCATCAGGCCCAGGTGCCTTCCAATTATGAAGCCCTTTAAGAACCTCGGAGACTTCAACTGTGGTAGACGGCTCATGATGGATATGTTCATAACTCTTGACAAGCTCGGTGTTCTTCGTTAACCCAGCTGGCGCCAATATTACAGAAGGCTGCCGAGGCTAGTTGACTTTTCCAGAACTCTTTAATTTGTTCCTTACTTGGGAAAGTATCGGTGGCTGCATTCGTAGATGAATTAAGCTGACGGTAGAAACTCCTTTCAGAGCGCTCAAACATAGTATTGTGGCATTTCCTGATGTTGCTCGTTTTATATCTCCTCAAGCGTTCTGCGCATACAGAAAGCTTCTGTTTTAAGGTGTCCAAACATTCTTGTGCAGTGTGATTGACTGGATCTTATGCTGAGTGTTGTGGAATTCGCCATAGTATTTCCTCTACACGTTTCTGCGATTTTCTTGACTGTACTCCCCTGATGTGTTGCGTCACTTGTCCAATTTCTTTCTTATTATTATTGTTATTATATCTTGTGTTACATATGCTTGTTTCTGTTAAAAATTAGTTGTCATTCAACTAGACAGGCTATATCAAATGTTCTGTAGTATTATTATTTGTAACATATCGTCTGTTAATATTTATCTTGATAAATGTCTGCAGTGTAGTGGAATTTTTCAATTGTAAATTGTCTGATTATATATCAATTTTTTATATAATTAATTACCTAAACTATATTTAATTGCTAATATATCGATGATTTTGTGATTTGTAATTAACTACGACTATCTCAGGGTTTAACTAAAGTCATTGCTTAAAGATTGAAATTTATATTTTATTGATTAGCTGCAGAAAGCCTTGTAGAATTTAACTGATATTTGGGTCGTTCAGAACAGAAATGAATCAAGTCCACTTTAAATAAAATGGACGCAAACCACTCTAATGTGCAGGAAATACTACCATCTTTTCAGTGTAGAATCGGTTTAAATCCATTATGCCGACAATGTACGATATAAACAAGATTTTATTACACATGAGTAAAAATATAAAGTATCTTCAGAAACATAATGAATCAAGTCCAGTCTGTAGTCGATATAGCATGATAATAGTGTGTTGTTTTTTAATTAATTTAGTGCTGTTAATAAAATATGGATAATTATGATGATAGTGAACCAGAACCATATGTTTCCAGTGGTTCAGAATATGTACAAAATTAATCAGATAAAAATTCTACGTCTTCTGATAATGATGAACTCAGGGTACCCAATAGAAATAAAAAATCAATTTCCCTGACATTTCCAGGCTCAGAAAGTGGTTTTTTTTCATAATACCTAAAAGGCACACATCTCAAAATACGTTTCTATTTATGAAGTAAATACAAATTCTGAACAAAAAACTTGTTTAATACACAAACATCAAAAACATAAATATGCTTATTCTTTTAAACTTCTAAAGAAACTGATAGCTTTCCACTTAAAAGAATGAGTATTACACGTTTCTGCAGTAACTACTAATTAAGCTTTACTCATTTTAATCTAAATTAGATAAAACCACAAGAGCCATATTATAACCACTGTTCAAGCATTCGATAAAGATACCTCTTGATTAAAAAAAGCTTCTCGAACAACGAAAATAAATATCAAATGTTTACTATGAAAAAATTCCATATGAAATTACCACATTGTGGAAATAGGATAAGATTCATACATATTTTATCGATGTGGTAATTTTAGGTTTCAAAACTCCAATCTCAAATTTTGCACCTTTTTAGTGTGTTTTCCGCGTTCCTAGTTGTGATAGTTCTCTAAGTGTTTTATGTTTCATTATTTCTACTTCGGCCAACTAAAGCGTTGTCATCTGATTTTCATCAAGAGCTCTTTTATATTGATGATATGAATTCTTGATTGCTACTTTAGATTGACTTATCTATTTCCCACTCGTCCTAATTTTTTTACACTATCGTACACAATTCGCCGCGACAAGGTTTTATCTTGTGGATTACAATACACTTGTATTGTATGGGTACTTACCCATATACAAATGCCCAATATTTTCACTCCAACTTTAACTCTATTACAAGATCATAAAGATTAAAATAGAATAAACACAGACAGCGCAGCTCTACGCCGCCAATAACTAGAATTTTGCATTTTATGCATTCAAGCAAGAATATTTCAAGTGAGATAAACAAATGAGACATATTTGAGATGATGAAGAAGCTATATTTTTTTGGCGCATGATGTGACATTCGCTGCATTTTTTGGCGGTTACAATTAATATACCAAATGGCAGCCCCAATGTTGTCAGATATATTTCCCTGAGTAGAAGACAAATATTTAGGTGAAAAATATGCATATAATATACATATCTAATTTGAAACTAAAATAATTAGCTTGTAACTGAATTTTACAAATATATTATTTCCAGGTCTGCTGAATGATTTCGATGACATTTGAGTAAAATCAGAAATTTCCCTGACATTTCCCTGACATTTTAGGGAATATTTCAAATTCCCTGATTTTTCCCGGTTCTCCCGGTTTTCCAGGTCGCTGGGTACCCTGTGAACCTACAGGTAAGTGAAAATAATGAAAATATGTTTCGTTAAGTCACTTTCAGATTTGTTTTATTAAGTGTTCATAGTGTAGCTGTACCTCTAACAAAAGATATTAACTCACCTAGTATGTCAGCTGTCGTAACCGAGAATGAACAGATTACCAATAAATCGAAAAAGCGACTTGTTGGCAAAAAACAATGGAAATCTGTTATTGGTAAGGAAAGTCGGAATAGCAGTAAATTTTATTTGTGAACTTCTAAGAAAATAGTGCCATCCAAACGATTTACAAACAAATTGTGCGATTGCAAACGTGTATGTAATAATAATATTGAGAAGAATGATAGAAGACAATGTTTTGAATCCTTTTGGAAACTAGCAGATTTATCTCGACAAAGCGTTTACATAAAAGGGTTGGTTAAATCAATACTGTGTTCCGAAAAAGAGCAAGAGATGGCGCACGTTCTGAAAAAAGGACATCTTTTCAATATCTTCTTATGGTAAGAGGTGTTGCTGTGCAAGTTTGCAAAACACTTTTCTTGGAAGCCTTTCAAATAAGTGTTGGAAGACTTTACAGGTGTCTTATTAAAGATTATGTGGCGGTAGTTATGGGTAGTCGAAGAAGAAAGTTCATGATAGTAAAGTTATAGAGTACATGAACTCATTTCCTGCCTATACCAGTCAATACCCTAGGAAACATAATCCAAAGAAAAAGTATTTGCATCTAGATCTCACCACTTACGGATAGCTCAAAATGCAAAAGATTCTCCCAATAATGACAAACATAATGCCTCAGATAAAATATACGTTACATTTGATTTGCAAAAAGCTTTACCTTTTCATAAACTAAGCGGACGAATTTCATATTACAAAAAATTTATATGTATAACTGTGGTGTGCACACATTTAATGCTCATATTGATTTTATTATATAATTGTATCTTCAGATTAACGCACAGGACACAACAGAAATATAAAATGTCACTGTCGCTCTTAAAGTTAGCTAATGAGCCTTCCATTAATGCACAAATAATAGGTTAATGAAAATTTTGGTTTCTGGACATTCCCACCTACCAAATGATGGCGACTTCGTTATTGAATCTGCCAGTTGAAAGAAGTCACACAATCTGAAGGACTGGATGGATATAGCAAGAGAAGCCAAGAAAAAAAAATCACCTACATCGAAGTAATAGAAATGAAAAGAGAAGAAATAATTTGAGTTAAGTATTCAAAATAGGAACAAGACCATTGGTGGTTATCAATTCAGTTGGCTCAATATTCGCTGCCTTCAATTTCAAAAAGGCTCAGACTTGTCTTTCAAATTCAATGAGCTTTGAACGATTCTGAATTTTATGAAGTTGATGTGAAGAAATAAGCACGTGGAAGACCGCCTGTGAACCTAACCAATATATCAGGCATGTTTGTATCCAAAAAGACGTCCTATAACAGCATCGAAAAAACAGCTATGACTGACTTATGGCCACATATTCCACCAGTTCAGCATTGTTATTACAAGACCATACCCGTTGGAAAAAAAACGAGACAAGAGCCCGTTCCAAGTATCAACAATGAAGATAATAACTCATCAAATTATGAAATTACTTATTTTCATTAAAATGAGTGCAAAACAAGAGAGTAAAGACACAAATATACACGCATACACCCACATATACATGCTCGCACTCACATACACCTACACTTACATTTTCACCTTTTTACATACAACATGGTACAACAAATTTAGAAGAAATTGCAGTTCAATAATGGATTGAGTCCGCTTTCTCGAATAATGTACCAGGTATTAAGTATTAGCGGCAGTATGTTTATTTTTATAGTGTTAGAGGGAAAATACAATATATTGTTTAAATAAAAACGATTTTTCCTAATGTGTTTTTGGATGTAATTACCTATTTTTATTTTACTTGAACTCTTCGTATCTACAGAACTAACTTTTTGGACTTGATCCACTCCAACTCTAAGCACCCCATTTATGTGACTATTTAATATCGTATTTAAATGTCAAGTAACCTTCTGAACATACAGTGTGTTATTTTGTAATATATAGTAATTTAAATCCATGCATTATTTTCATTCGCAAGTAATTTTATAAATCAAATCAGAGATTAAAAATACTCTGGACGCAGCAAGTGCGTTATGGTAGTGAATTTTCATAAAACTATTTTTTAATAGCAATAATGTCTTTTTTTTAAGAAAGCAGGCATCACATTTGGTTACCAATATAACCTATATAGTAAAAACAATGTGCCATGTTTCATCAAAATAACTTTATTGTTTGAAAATGTACAAAAATTTCCGAAAGTAAACTTAAAGTGTTCCCGAAAAAACTCGTTTCTTGGTCAACCTTATAGGTTAATAGCAAATTGAGCTATTCAAATATTAAGCAATTTTTTTTTCTTACAAACATGCATTATATTTCGATGGAAAATGCAAAAATGCAATAACATAAGGCGTGTTTGATTTAAAAATATATATATTTGTATCACCAACGACTTATGGGCCATGCTGTGATTGTAGAAATAATTTTTTAAGATGTAGCTCAAGACACCATATAATTAATATATACAATTTTTTTTCATATCTTGTATAATAACAGATATATTGAGCTTTATTGATTTTTTTTACGAAAATTCTACAAAAATTATATACCATTAACGATAAACTCTATAGTTAAGACTACTGCCAAGCGTCAGAGAAAGGGTCTATTTGAAATGAATTTTCTGGAAACATTTTATTAAAATGAAGGACGACAATGACGGTTGAAACTTAGACATCAAGGTTTGTAAAACATTGTTCTTGAGACATTTTATTTCCATAGCCCGTATTAGATTCAAGTTCTTTTCCTAAATGTTGCCAATTTTGACGTTTAAATCGCAACTTTGTCATTTTGTGAAAAATCCCAATTTATTTTTGTTTAAATGCCTATAACTTTTTTGTCTTTTGACCTACAGAGCTACATTTTGGTAGGTAACTTGCCTTTGATGATATAAACCGCGTATAAAATTTGGTCGCCCTTACTTTGTTAATTTTGGAGATATAAAATTTTTTTCGAAAGAAAACACAAAATTTTTCGGGAAAACCTTGGCGGATTTTCCTGGCTAACGAACTTATCCAAGTCACTTGCAAAAGGAAGGTACTCACCAATTTTGACGTTTAAAATCGCGATTTTGACGTTTTGAGGAGAACCCAAATTTATTTTTCTTTGAATGCCTGTAACTTTTTTGTCCTTTAACCTACGGAGCTAAATTTTGGTATGTAACTTGCCTATAATGATATAAACCTGCGTATGAAATTTGGTTACTTTCTTAATTTTGAAAATATAAATTTTTTTCGATTTTTTTCAAAAGAAAACACAAAATTTTCCGGGAAAACCTTGGCGGATTTTCCTGGCTAACGAACTTATCCAAGCCACTTGCGAAAGGAAGGTACTCACCAAGTTTTATCAAAATCGGCCCATTATTTGTTACGTTATAGGTGTGACACATAAATATATATACATATATATATACATACATATATATATATATATATATATATATATATATATATATATATATATATATATATATATTACTACGGAGCTAAATTTTGGTATGTAACTTGCCTATAATGATTTAACCCGCGTATGAAATTTGGTTGCCCTTACTTTCTTACATTTGAAAATATAATTTTTTTTCGATTTTTTTCAAAAGAAAACACATAATTTTCCGGGAAAACCTCGGCGGATTTTCCTGGCTAACGAACTTATCCAAGCCACTTGCGAAAGGAAGGTACTCACCAAGTTTTATCAAAATCGGTCCATTATTTTTTAAGTTATAGGTGTGACACACACACACACACACAGATATATATATATATATATATATATATATATATATATATATATATATATATATATATATATATAAACATATAAAGTCTGAAACTGACCTCGGATTTGGGTTCCGGGGGTCCTAAATAGCGCTCATTTGAAGAAATTTTTTTAAAATTCAAAAGTCGGGATCTCCTCATTAGTGATTTTTTTAAAGAAAATTCACTAAGACTGAATTAAAATCAAAATCATATCCTGTAAATGTATAACCCGTTTTCATATTTAATTAAAGCATTTAATTTTCAGTACCTTTTACATATTCCTCTTAAATTAACATCTTAATTATTAAAGAATAGATCATCTGCTATCCTTTACACACAGAAAATAAATAAATACTTCTGCGATGATGGCACCCCATTCTCGTGGCCTTTTTAGTGAACTTTTGTAGAATTTAACTTCAAGTGATCGCTACTTTTGAAATTTGTAAAGCTTTCTTTAAATCGGCGCACTAGGACCCCTAAAAGCCATATCCGAGGTGAGTTAGATGTATTTACCACCTGCTTGGTACATAATTTCGCAGATAATCTATAATAAATAGTTATCTCAAACTAATGGAAATAACCATATCAAACCTTATATCATTGGAATAAAAAAAAAACTCTTGAAAGACGTCAGAGCCAACTATGATTGTCATTAAAAAAATGCAACTTTGTGTTACCTCCTTCGAACCAAGCATGCTATGAATTTTTTGTTGACATTATTCTATTCTACAAAAAATACCCACAAAATAAGGTCGCTATCTCTTTTGTACCATTAACCGTGACGGAGATATTCAAGACTGAAAAAATCGGTCATTTTCAGTTTTTAAAATTATTTCAGAAAGTAGGCGATGCATTAAAGTTTGTTCATGTCATCACACTGCTCTTGAAATTCTGCCCAACTTTGCCAATTTAACCGAAGCGGTATCTTCAGAAATAACAAAGTGACCTATTATACCGAGGTAGAAAAT
The DNA here is from genome assembly GCA_964006375.1 of Tillus elongatus. NCBI lineage: Eukaryota > Metazoa > Arthropoda > Insecta > Coleoptera > Cleridae > Tillus > Tillus elongatus. The sequence goes on along the minus strand of OZ023269.1, from coordinate 79,676,897 downwards.
AGACACTGTTGTTGCAAGCAAGATAATACGAAATAATAACATAATAATTAACGAGATATTATTCAAGTTAGCAAACAGACAAAGCTGAGATTTACTAACCTGATTAGTGCACTGTATATTCCCGTTGATTAATGATTCCTGGGTCTTAGGGTTTTCTTCATTCGACGCCGGCCGGCTTGCCTTGTCAAAACAGTTAAACAAAATATTTAGGGGAACAAGAAAGTAGTAGGAGCTTGTGCACTATAGACTGACGCTAAAGAAGTGACAGAAAGTAAGGAAACTATTACAAATTAGCAATCTCTACCCCTCCCCTCGCTGTAACGGTGTCAACCTAACGGGCTAGCAATCCCCAAATATCTGTAGCAATTTCAAATTCAAATAAATATATACAATGTTGCATCAACATGCTGCAAACCAAATAAGGACTACTTATTTCACCGATTTAAAACACGCAAAAAAAGAATTGTAGGTACAAAAAACTATAACTATACAGAACAATGTCTACAGGCCATTTACTGTGAGGGTAAAGGGCACAGTTTAGTCAAAGAACGTTCTAAGACACTTGTGTTTGTTCGCACTTGGGCGACACGGGAAATGCCATCACGGCCCGGGTAGAGTCTCAAAATGCAACCCAGCTTCCATACAAGCGGAGACTATGTATCATCTATGATGATAACAAGAGTACCAATCGAAGAGGCTTCCTGTGGGGTAGTCCCCTTGTTGCGCTGCTGTAAGGTGTGCAAATATTCGCTCTTTCAATGTTTCCAAAAATCTTCGTGCATTCTGGAGACAAGTTGCCAACGAGAAAGTCTGGTAAGTTTACGGTCACGTCTGGGTCAGGTGGTGCGCAAAGACGTTCCTTAATCAATAAGTAAACAGGGGAATGTAATGTCATGCCATTGGGGTCCGTACTTAGACTACAGAGCGGTCTAGAATTGAGAACTGCTTCAATATGTGCAAGAACAGTAGTCACTTCCTCAAAGGTCAGAACCTGTGTGCCAACAACACGACGCAAGTGGGTTTTGATGAAACGGGCTTGTCGACAAAGGAGGCCAAATACGGATAGCCTTTGCACAAGGCCGACCATTCTCAATGTCACGCATTTCTGTCTCAAATGCCACCCTTTGCACTGATTTGACTAAGAAGATTAGTGCAGTCTGAAGCTCGGCCTCACTTAATGCTCCTAAAATTCTGTTCCTCCTGGGTAATTTGAATTTTTTGATAAACCACACACTATAGGCAACTACACCTTGAATTTTCCTTAACCAAGAGTATCTTTCTAATAAATTAAGGGGCCAGGCAAGCGTAACGACCTTTGTCATACACACGACTTGCTTTTGCTCACACATCATGACATCAGACTTCCTCTAAATGTTTCGTATTAATCCATGTATCTGATGGGGTTGACAAGAATGCCGGACCCGCCCACCATAGCGGATGATGGACAAGCTCATTGGGAGTAAGACCACGTGACGCGCAATCTGCAGGGTTGATTGAACCAGAAACATAACTCCAACAACTAGGGGGTACGCTTTCTTGAATGAGAGCCACTCTATTGGCCACGACTATCTTCCATCGATGTGGCGAAGGCTTAATCCACTGAAGGGCAACCCTGGAATCAGACAAACAAAATATTTTATCGACAGAAATCGTCATTTGGTATGTAGCCTGAACGAACTCCATCAATTCTGCTAGCAAGGCTGCTGCACAAAGCTCCAATGGGGCCACTGATACTCTTTTCAGCGGGGAGACACGAGACTTAGCACACAAGAGTGATACCTTTATGGCTCCGCTGTTAGATACTACACGAAGGTAAATTACTGCACCATATCCAATCTTCGAAGCATCACAGGATCCATGCAAGGCAGAAGAAGTAATACCCTCAGCAAACACGTAACGAGGAATTGAAATCGATGACAAACAAGACAGTTGCGATTTGTACGCATTTAGACTCGATTTCCAGTGGAGGTTTTTCGTCCCAAGCAATGCCTTGCTGCCAGAGCAACTGCATCAGCTGCTTGGAAGACAGGGTGAGGGGAGACAAAAAACCCAGGGGGTCAAAGATTCTAGCAAGTTCTGAAAGTATGTTACACTTTGTGCATTTGCGGTCAATTGGATGTGCCTTATAAGAGAAGCAATCAGTCCTTGGACACCAGCACTTGCAGGAACATTTGTGTGATGCCTGCACTAAATTCAACCTGATGGGTCAGAAAATTCGAAAGCACTGTAACAATATTCTGGTTGCAACTTGGATCCAACCAACAGAGTGTTGTTGAGCGAAACACGATTTGATGTCCGAGCACTGGCGTCGAACACCACCCATAATTTTGGACTAGTACACTCAGGTTTCAGGAGACAATGACGACGGATATAGTAGTTGGCACTATGATGTGATACCTGACGCGACACAGGAGACATGTGCCCATTGTTCAGATAATCCCGCATGAAAGCCACATACTTTCCACGGATAACAGATTCTTTGGACAATCGTCTTTCAAGAGCGTAAAATCGTCTCAGAGCCATAGTATGTGACTCACCCAGCTCAGGTACCTCATCACGGAATGGTACACGTACAACATATCTACCATTAGAATCATGAGAATGAGTGTCCTGGAAAATATTTTCGCATAAAGCAACTTCTGGACTAACTAATGTGCACTGCGGTACTTGCTCCAACTCCCAAAATTGTCTGGTTTTATCCTGAGAAACATCGATGGAAGTACAAAAAGAGTTGACCACTAAATTAGACATGGCCACCTAAGATTACCCAACCAAACACAGTATCGATGGCAGTAGATTCACGATATTTTCTTCTGCTGAGTCCCGGAAACAACGCCATTGCATAAATGTCAGCACCCAACAAAATATCAATATCATCTGGCTGACCAAAGGTATCATCCACCAGAGAAAGGGTTTTAATCTGATTCCCGACATACGATTGTACCTCTGTTGAGGGCGCCTTGTCACAGATTTTAGGGACCACAATAGCATCAATATCAAAATTATTAGGTTTTATGTCTGGCGCAAATTTCAATTATCAATATAGAAGCTTGCATGAACAGAAACTCTGTATATATTTACTTGATGAACACAAAACAATTATTACTTTGTACTGGTAACAGTTCTACAATTAATACAATATATGACATTTTCCTGGGTGATAATTACAATAATATACTAACAGTATATTATTGTAAGTAGTCTAAGTAGCCTGAAACAGTATTTTACACACAGATAACCTAAACAAATACCCCCCCCCCCCCCAATACAACCACCCCATTTAATTTTTTAACTATGTGTCATTTTGTTCACTTAGCAAATGTTCTTTAATACATTTTGCGAATTTGTCTGCTTGTTGTATAGTCCTTAGTTCTTCAGGAATAGTCTTATATTATGATCTTATACTTCTAGTCATTGCACTGTTGAGCTTTATGTTTGTTCTTGATGTTACTGAATATAGGTCTCCCTGTTGTCTACTTGAGTATAAATGCACTTCACTACTTTTTATCACTTAAATGTTTATTTTTATTTTGTTATTCACTATGTTATGTATTAGTTTGCTTTCCTCCATTTTTACGAGATTGTTAATTTGTAAAGTGTTCAGCCTTATATAAAACTGCTTTGTTGGATAGTACCAGCTTAGACCATATAATATCTCCAATACTCGATTGTGTTCTTTGCAGTTGCTGTAGTTCCGTTTTCGGTGAAGCTACCCAAATGACCATCATACATCTTAAGTGTGGCTCTATTAAGGCATTATACATAAGTCTTTTCAAGTTTTCTGACAACTCATATTCACACCTCCTATGTAACTAGATCTTTTTTCTTATGTTAGTCAGATGCTCTGTAAGGTTAAACTGGTTATCAATTTTAATTCCAAGGTATTTATAGCTTCTCATGGGTTTTATTACTTGATTGTTTATTCTAATATTCATGTTCTTTATACATTTGCCCTTTTATGCAAACATTATATAACATACAATTTTATTAATGTTTAACTTTCAATTGTTGCTTAACACCCAACAATAGAATGTCTACAGGTCGCCATTTACCATAATTTCTAATGAATCTTGAGAACAATGAGAATACAGCAATACAGTAGCATTGGCGAAGGCTACATATTTGGCTTTCAGTTTAGCCAGTAACAAATTTTGTACATATAATAAATATAACACTGGCCCGAGTATATATGGTTGAGGTACACCAGTTTTTACAGTTTCTGTTACACTCCTTTTGCCATTTACAACGGTTATCTATCTTCTGTTGAACAAATAACTGGAAACAAGATTATATGCAATTTCACATATTCCCGTACTATGGAGATCAAGCAATATGCGATGGTTAACTGTATCAAAGGCTTTTTCAAATCTATAAACATTCCAAGAAAATATTTCTTCTGATCAAAGTTAGTCGTAATGAATTCTATAACTTCTCTGCCATCTGTGCATTGCTAGTTTTTGAAATCAAACCGAACTCTATCAAATTTAAAGGTCTTTGGTACAAAATCAACAACTCTGGCCTTCAGCAATTTTTCCATTATTTTAGAATAAATCATTATTATTGAAATGGGTCTTTTATTTCCCGGATTATGTTAATATCCTACTTTATTTATCTGTGTTGCTATTGTCTCTTTTAGCACATCTGGATATTTGCCACTCTGTAATACATTATTTACTAATTTGGTTATAAATGGGAATGTGAATTCCAAAGTACTTTTTGCATCATTTGTTGTAATATTAACAATTCCAGAAGCTGTATTATTTTCTAGATCATTTACAGGCATCATCAGTACATGGTTTTAGATAAATTGTTTTTTCTTTGTTGTTCTATGAAATTGATATTTTGAATTTTTCGCTCAACTTCTAGACCAATGTTATATCCCACATTTAGCAAATAGCAAATTTTATTATCACTAGATATTTTTTCACCATCAGTTTCTAAATAACCAAGTGGTTTTTTTTTTGTTACTGTTTGTAAATTTATTTGTTACAGCGTATTTTATAATTTGCCATACTTATCTTTCACTACCAACTGCATATTGTAGTTTGTTTAAACAAATGTCTTCTCTTTAAATTATTGCAGGTATTTTAATTTTTTTCTGCTCTTCTGCTATATTTGTATTTTCTTTTAGTCTGACGTATAACTTGTCTCTCTCCTTTATTAATGGAATACAGATAGTTCAAAAATAATTAGCCGATTTTGATTTGGCAGGTACCATATTTTTGAGTGGCTTGAATAAGTTCGTTAGCCAAGAAAATTGGACCAGTTTTTTCAGGAAAATTTTGGGTTTTCTTTCGGAACATTTTTGTATCTCCACAAATAACAAAGCCAATGAAATTTGGTATGCAGGTTTATATTATAAAAAGTAAACTATATACCAAAATTTAGGTATCTAAAGCATTCAACGAAAAAAATGTTTGGTGCCACTGGGGGTCACAAACCCAAAATATTTGTGTATTAAACAAAATCTATTAAATATTACAGACAAATATTATTTATCTTGACACAAATTTAATTTTTGTAAAAAAAAATTACTTGGATCATTTCTATGAAAATTCACTACCATAAAGCACTTGCTGCATCCGGACATTTTTATATCTAGGTCTCTATATCGTAAAATCCATTATTTTGCACATATTAATTTGATAGGCATTCTGGCTGATAATTCGCACAATTAAATGAATAAAAATCAGTTCTGAAGAAGAGGGCGGCACATAGTGTACTAGACACCAAAAACTGCATGTGTAACAGCTATTAAAATAGAAATCGTGGAATCTAAAAACTCCAAATGCATACACGTAATTAAACACTACTTTCTGTAAGAGAACTAAAATAAAAATACTGCAAAAAGAAAATGTTCTCAATTACTACGGACTAACCTTAAAGCTTCCTTTTTGCTTAAACACGCCTGCAAGTTATTATACTTTATTATGGTATTAATTATTTTAAAAGTTGATGAATAAGTTATTTGCTAAAGCAAAATGAAAAATCTTTAGAAGTTACATGCATGTTCAGATTTCCTTAAAATTTTCTGTTGCTTATAAAGTCATTCTATTTAGTGTTCTCAAATGTGCTTCAATATTCACCAAAACGATAGGTTTAACTCTTACTTTTAAAACAATAAACACTATATGTTCCAAAGTTGTAAAATACCTACTATTGTAGTATCTCTAAACCTTTATTCACAACAAAACTGTTATATAGATTTTCAGTGTCATTTTTTATATACTAATAAGTTGGCTTCCAGATTAATCAAGGTTATGAAACAGGGGCACAATATTCCTTCAAAGTATTTTACAAAGACCTACAACATTGTTTTAATTAGTGCTACCCGATTATAACAATTACACTTAAAAATAGGAACTTAAACTTACCCTAAAATGTGATAGTATATCTTAGTCTACCAAACAGGCTAACATATTTTGCATTCCAGAAATAGAATTAAGTAATACTTTATGCGTTGATGACATGTCAAACAGTTAATATAGTGACAAAAAACATTGAAGTATACATCTAGAAACTGTTAGAATGTATCTAATATTCACAATTTCACAAATGTAAAAGTTTTAAACAGAAATATCCACAGATGGTAATTATTTATAAAATTTTATGGTGACCAAATATATGGACATGTCAAATAAACAACTGATGTACATGAAATTATATATATATATATATATATATATATATATATATATATATATATATATATATATATATATATATATATATATAACTATTAATTATGACTAACCTGTGATTTTTGTTGGATCAAAAAAATTCCGTCCTTGTTCTGCCATTTTGCACCACTTCACTTACCCTACCTAGACTAGAGGCACTACTAATAACACTACTATTATTATACAAGATACAAGGTTCTAAACTAAAAGCAGTTGTATAGTAATAGTAATAATACTAGGACTAAGTACTAATACTAATGTATTGTACTAATATAATATAGTTTTATTTTCATTTCATATATTGTGTTATGTACAAGTTTACCTTGCAACCTGAAGTTGCTGACTTTTAATGTAACTATTCGTTACTGAGTATCCGTTACTCGCAAGTATCTGAGGTTCAAACTGTTCATTCGTAAAAGTATTTGTTACACCAGTTACCAAACCGTTACTTGTGATTACGTTACTGTAGATACACAGATACAAGCTGCTATATGGTTACAAGTTTTACAAGTAATTCAATGGTACCAAGTTACAATCTGCAGGACCCCGTATCGGTACTAAGTACTTGTGATCGGGAAGATTGAATCCTTTTCTTTTGAGGATGCAGATCGAATCCTTAGGTCTCGAGACCTCGTGTGTAGTGGGAGTGAGTAGGGTAGTGAATAGTGGGTAGTGGGTAGTGTAGAGTGTAGTGAATTTGTTGGTAGTTAGTGTTTACTTCACGTCCGTCTTCTGATCTTTCCGAATATATTTTGAATGAAAACTGAATACTTACTCGTGTACTCTGAAGTGAAACTCGGCGTCATAATTAATTCGTGTACGTAGATTTAACGTTTATATTTAATTTTTAGGGAATTTTTGTAGAAAAAAATCGCAACTTTTAGCGAATCTTCGCAAATAAAATTCATACTCGGGGGATTAGACTTTTGAATTTTGAAAAAAATTCTTCAAATGAGCGCGAACTAGGCCTCTAGAACATATATCTGGAGTCAGTTTAAATTTTTATATGCGTACATATATACATATATATATATATATATATATATATATATATATATATATATATATATATATATATATATATATATATATATATATATATATAACTTATATAATAGTAGAAGTAATATATACCACATTTCATCAAAATAACTTTATTGTTTGAAAAAGTACAAAATTAGGGAATAATATAAACGAAAACCTCTCTGCGAGTGCGTCATTCTTACGGGACTTCCCTATCTATTGGTAAAAGCGCCGTATCGTAATTTTTGACATGTGCTAAAAATGGGAAAAGTTGCAAAATTATTGAAATAACTCGATAACGATGAACGCTGTCAATTTTTCCTAACAAACATGCATCAGAATTCCATGGAAAATGCAATAATACAAGTCACCTATGATTATCAAAATAATCTTATAGGATGCAGCTCAAGACACCCTATAATTAACGTATACAATTTTTTCTCGTATCTTGTATAATAAGGAAAATATATTGAACTTTACCGTAGAAATGCGTCACCTTGTATGTATGTAAACAGATAAAATCTAAAACTAACCTTGGATACGGGTTCTAGGGGACCTACCCTTTAGAAAAGTGAAAAAATGGATATGAAGATAGGGATAGCAATTACTTGTCCAAATATGTATTCTTTTTTGTATTTGCAGTTAATGTGTCAAAATTATAAAAACAAAAAATTATTACTAAGGCCCTAATGTATGGTAAACCATGCAAACTATTTTTTGTCACTCTTTCTAAATGTGAAAAAAATGCATATGAAAATCGGAATAGCTATTCCCACGTTTTTCAAATATGTATTATTTTTTTATATTTGCAAAATCATAAAAACAAAAAATGATTACCAAGGCCCTAATGTATAACAAGATATGCAAATTATTTTTTGGCACCCTTGCCAAAAGTGAAAAAAATGCATATGAAGATCGGGATGGCAATTAAGACGTTTCCACAATATGTATTATTTTTTGACATTTGCAATCAATGTGCTAAAATCATAAAAACAGAAAACTATTACCAAGGCTCTAATGTATAATAACTCATGCAAATTATTTTTTATCATTCTTTGCAAAAGTGAAAAAAATGCATATGAAAATCGGGATGGCTATTACCACTTTTTTCAAATATGTATTATTTTTTGATATTTGCAGTAGATGTGTCAAAATCGTGAAATCAAAAAATGATTACCAAGGCCGTAATGTTTAATAAGATGTGCAATTTATGTGACCCTTTACAAAGGTTTAAAAAATGCACATGAAGATAGGGATAGCAATTAAGCCGTTTTCCAAATTTAAATAGTTTTTTTGCGTTTGCCGTTCATGTGCCAAAATCATAAAAACAAAAAATTATTACTAAGGCCCTAATCGTATGATAAACCATGCAAATTATGTTTGTCCCTCTTTGCAAAAGTGAAAAAAATTCATATGAAAATCGGGATAGCTTATATCACGTATTTCAAATAGTTGTTATTTTTTGATAGTTGCCGTAATGTGTGGGATAGCTATTACCACGTTTTTCAAATATGTATTATTTATTGAAATTTGCAGTAGATGTGCCAAAATCATAAAAACAAAAAATGATTAGGTCCTAATGTATAATATGATATGCAAATTATTTTTGTCAGCCCTTACAAAAGTGGAAAAAATGCATATGAAGATCGGGATAGAAATTAAGCCGTTTTCCAAATATGAATTATTTTTTCGCATTTGCCGTTAATGTGTCGAAATTATAAAAACAAAAAATTATTACTATGACCGCTTAATATCATATTAAGTTTTAAAATGTTTTCTTTACTTCTAGATAGATACTTGCCAATAAATAAGTGACTAGCTTAAGCACGTTTAGGGTATTGGTAATATACTACCTTTGTGGTGATGACAATGATCACAGCAAATTTTATGGTTCAGGTCCTTTATTCCTAAATGTGCAAGGGTTCCCACCCGATTAAGCGGCAGAACATAATATTTTTCGGTAAATATAAAGAGCAATGTAGGTTTGAGTTTAAGGTTGTGAACCTTAAAAATAAGGCATAGATATTAAATGCATATATATATTCTTAAAGTGAACGATTCGCTCCATTAAGAAACAATTATAAAAATGTTCTAGTTTTTTTGATGTTTGAAATGGACGAAACCTATAATAAGTCATTACCAATGATCTATTACTTCACTAGTAGATCGCGCATCCCTATATAAACAACTACACAGCGAGCGCGCAAACATATAAGATAGAAACACTTACGTATTTTCACAATGACCCGACAAGGCCAGGCAGTGTGTGTAGGCAGAAAGGATGACTTTAGCATACTAATATTATGGAATGGCGGGTTATTTTAAAGGTTTCAATTTAAATAACATAATTATTCACCATAACACCAAAAATATTATTGATAATGTGTACTTTGTGTATTTATAATTTCCAAAGTGCTTATATACGTGAACAGCAATAAATGCATGAAAGTTAAAATTCGAGACGCAGCAAGTGCGCCGTTATGTTAGCGAATTTTCATGAAATGCTTCAAATTTGAATAACCCAATTTGCTATATACCTAGAAAGTTGAATTTGCTTTATAGTAACTAGTAAAGTATTTACCAAACTTTCTTTTAGAAAAAAAAAAGAAAAGAAAAGTACGTGCAGAGTTTAATTAAAAATCGGTTGGATAAATATTATATATATATATATATATATATATATATATATATATATATATATATATATATATATATATATATATATATATATATATAATACAATACAAATTGTTGAATGCGTTCCTTTTGTAAGTGGCTTCGATAAGTTCGTTAGCTAGAAAAATCAGACCAGTTTTACCGAAAATGTTGTGTCTGCAAATAACTATGGCAACCAAATTTGGTACGCAGGTTTATATAATAAAAAGTATACCATATGCCAAAATGTAGATCTGTAAGTTAAAAGAAAAAAGTTATAGGCATTTAAAGAAAAAAAAACTGGGTGCCACTGATGACCAGAGAAACGCACAAAACCAAAATAATATATGTGGATAACAAAATGTATTGTATATTACAGACCAAGATTAAGTTTTTTTGGCGCAAAAAGGTTAAGAAATACCAGAAAAATTATTTTAAAATTTTTATAATTTTTCTTCTTAAAACGTCAAAGTCGCGATTTGTAACGTCAAAATTGACAACTTTTTACAAAGGACCTGAAACGAATACGGATTATGTAGAGAAAATGTCGCAATGAGCGTGTTTTACAAAGTCTTAAGTTTAAACTTCAACCGTCATTGTCCTTCATTTTACTAAAATGTTTGCAGAAAATTCATTTCAAATAGACCCTTTCTCTGATACTTTAGCAGTACCAGTTTTTGTTATAAAATTTATAGCTTAATAGTCTATAATATTTTGCGAATTTTCGTAGAAAAAATTCACCAGTGAGGAGTTCGCGACTTTTGAATTGTGAAAAGATTTTTTTCAAATGACCGCGAACTAGGCCCCCTAGAACCCGTATTCACATACATACAAGGTGACGCATTTCTACGGTAAAGTTCAATATATTTTCCTTTTATACGAGATACGAGAAAAAATTGTTTACGTTAATTATAAGGTGTCTTGAGCTGCATCTTATAAAATTATTTTGATAATCATAGGTGACTTGTATTATTGCATTTTCCATCGAATTCTGATGCATGTTTGTAAGGAAAAATTTACAGCGTTCATCGTTATCGAGTTATTTCAATTATTTGCAACTTTTCACATTTTTAGCACGTGTCAAAAATTACGATACGGCGTTTTCACCAATAGAAAGCGAAGTCCCGTGAGAATGACGCACTCGCAGAGAAGTTTTCGTTTATATTATTCCCTAATATTTGTACTTTTTCAAACAATAAAGTTATTTTGATGAAATGTGATATATATTGCTTCTACTATTATATATGTTATATATATATATATATATATATATATATATATATATATATATATATATATATATATATATATATATATATATATATATATATATATATATATATATATATATATATATATATATATGTTATATATATATATATATATATATATATATATATATATATATATATATATATATATATATATATATACATATATATATATATATATATATATATATATATATATATATATATTTATCCAACCGATTTTTAATTAAACTCTGCACGTACTTTTCCTTTCTTTAATAGCTCGGGCGAGTTCGTTAACCGCCAGATCGGACCAGTTTTTCTAAAAAAAAATTTTTTTTTCTAAAAGAAAGTTTGGTAAATACTTTACTAGTTACTAGAAAGCAAATTCAACTTTCGAGATATATAGCAAATTGAGTTATTCAAATTTGAAGCATTTCATGAAAATTCACTAACATAACGGCGCACTTGCTGCGTCTCGAATTTTAACTTTCATGCATTTATTGCTGTTTACGTATATAAGCACTTTGAAAATTATAAATACACAAAGTACACATTATCAATAATATTTTATGGTGTTATGGTGAATAATTATGTTGTTTAAATTGAAACCTTTAAAGTAACCCGCCATTCCATAACATTAGTATGCTAAAGTCATCCTTTCTGCCTACACACACTGCCTGGCCTTGTCGGGTCATTGTGAAAATACGTAAGTGCTTCTCTCTTATATATTTGCGCGCTCGCTGTGTAGTTGTGTATATAGGGATGCGCGATCTACTAGTGAAGTAATAGATCATTGGTAATGACTTATTATAGGTTTCGTCCATTTCAAAAAGCAAAAAACTAGAACATTTTTATAATTGTTTCTTAATGGAGCGAATCGTTCACTTTCAGAATATATGTGCATTTAATATCTATGCCTTATTTTTAAGGTTCACAACCTTAAACTCAAACCTACATTGCTCTTTATATTTACCGAAAACTATTATGTTCCGCCGCTTAATCGGGTGGGAACCCTTGCACATTTAGGAATAAAGGACCTGAACCATAAAATTTGCTGTGATCATTGTCATCACCACAAAGGTAGTATATTACCAATACCCTAAACGTGCTTAAGCTAGTCACTTATTTATTGGCAAGTATCTATCTAGAAGTAAAGAGAGCATTTTAAAACTTAATATGACAACCCACTTAATACTATATTCAATTGATTAACGTCAAAAAATTTGAGGAATTTTACGTATATTATAATACCACCGACCTTGCTACCTTGATTTCTATCAAGGTAGCATATGTTATATACATCTGTGTCATGTGTATATTACTTCTACAATTTATACTATTTATTTACAATCACCGTGTTCCAGTAATGTCTGTCGGCATACAAAATACAGTGGATAAACCTTAACCACTGGTTTCTGACACATTATTATAAGTAAATCTGATACATATTTCGAAAACATGTTATTAGCAATTCGTATGTTCACAAGCATTTGTTTTACTATTGCAAAGGGCAACAAAAAATTATTCAGGTTTTTGGTAATAATTTTCTATTAGCGAATTTTCATAAAGGAAATTTTGCTAATGGAGAGGTAACGACTTTTCTCACTTATGCAAAGGGAGACAAAAAATCATTTGTATGACTTATTAAACATTAGGGCCTTGGTAATCCTTTTTTTGTTTTTATGATTTTGCCACATTAACTGTGAATATAAAAAAATCATATTTAAAAAACTTGGTAATAGCTATCCCGAAATGTATATGCATTTTTTCACTATTGCGAAGGGTGACAAAAAACAATTTGCATGTTTTATCAGACATTAAGCGGTCATAGTAATAATTTTTTGTTTTTATGATTTCGACACATTAACGGCAAATGCGAAAAAATAATTCATATTTGGAAAACGGTTTAATTGCTATCCCGATCTTCATATGCATTTTTTCCACTTTTGTAAGGGCTGACAAAAATAATTTGCATATCATATTATACATTAGGACCTAATCATTTTTTGTTTTTATGATTTTGGCACATCTACTGCAAATTTCAATAAATAATACAGATTTGAAAAACGTGGTAATAGCTATCCCGATCTTCATATGCATTTTTTCCACTTTTAGAAAGTGACAAAAAATAGTTTCCATGGTTTACCACACATTACGTCCTTGGTAAACCTTTTCTGTTTTTATGATTTTGGCACATTAAATGCAAATGCGAAAAAATAACACCTATTTGAAAAACGGCTTAATGGCTATCCCGATCTTCATATGCATTTTTTCCACTTTTAGAAAGTGACAAAAAATGGTTTGCATGGTTTACCACACATTACGGCCTTGGTAAACATTTTCTGTTTTTAGTGAATTTTAATATTTTAATTTAAAAAAATTCACTAATAGAGAGGTATCGATGGTGAGACTTTGCAAAAAATTTTTTAAATGAGCGCAATCTAGGACCCCTAGAACCCATATCCGGGGTCAGTTTCCATTTTTATATGTTTATATATATATATATATATATATATATATATATATATATATATATATATATATATATATATATATATATATATATATATATATGTGTGTGTGTGTGTGTGTGTGTGTGTGTGTGTGTGTGTGTGTGTGTGTGTGTGTGTGTGTGTGTGTGTGTATCCGTCTGATAATTTAAAAATAATTAACTGATTTCGATGAAACTCCGCAAGTGCCTTTCTTTTATTAATGGCTTGGATGAGTTCGTTGGTCAGGAAAATCGGACAGGGTTTTCCGGGAAAATTTTAAGTTTTCTTTCGAAAAAAAATTTTTCTCTGAAAATTACAAAGCTGTTTTAATGAAATTTACTATATATGTTGCCTTGAGAGAGACATTACTACGTACCAAAAGTAAACTTTCTAAGTTTATTGAAAATTGAGTTATTCAAATTTTGAATTTTCTTTCGAAACAATTTTTTTTTTCCGAATCTTACACAGTTATTTTAATGAAATTTGGTGGCAAAGGCCTTACTACATACCAAAATTAAACTTTCTAAGTTTATAGAAAAAATGCGTTATTCAAGTTTGAAGCATTTAATAAAAATTACCTACCATAACGCACTTGCTGCGTCCCGAATTTTTTATGATTTTGGCACATTAAATGCAAATGCGAAAAAATAACACTTATTTAAAAAACGGCTTAATTGCTATCCCGATCTTCATATGCATTTTTTTCACCTTTGTAAAGAGTGACAAAAAATTATTTGCATATCTTATTATACATTAGTGCCTTGCTAATCATTTTTGTTTTTATATATTTTGGCACATCTACTGCAAATATAAAAAATAATACATATTTGAAAAACGTGGTAATAGCTATCCGATCTTATGCATTTTTTTCATTTTTACAAAAAGCGACAAAAAATAATTTGCATATCTTATTATACATTAGGGCCTTCGTAATTATTTTTTGTTTGTAGGGCACATCTACTGCAAATATCAAAAAATAATAAATATTTGAAATACGTGGTATAAGCTATCCCGATTTTCATATGATTTTTTTTACTTTTGCAAAGAGTGACAAGAATAGTTTGCATGGTTTATCATACATTAGGGCCTTAGTAATAATTTTTTATTTTTATGATTTTGGCACATGAACGGCAAACGCGAAAAAACTATTCAAATTTGGAAAATTTTTTAAACTTTTGTAAAGGGTCACATAAATAATTTGCACATCCTATTAAACATTAGGGCCTTGGTAATCATTTTTTTGATTTTATGATTTTGGCAGATCTACTGCAAATATCAAAAAATAATACATATTTGAAAAAAGTGGTAATAGCTATCCCGATTTTAATACGCATTTTTTTCACTTTTTCAAAAAATGACAAAAGATAATTTGCATGAGTTATTATACATTAGGGCCTTGGTAATAGTTTTTTGTTTTTATGATTTTGGCACATTGATTGCAAATGTCAAAAAATAATATTAATTAATTGCTATTCCGATCTTCATATACATTTTTTTCCTTTTGGCAAGGGTGCCAAAAAATAATTTGCATATCTTGTTATACATTAGGGCCTTGGTAATCATTTTTTGTATTTATGATTTTGGCACACCTACTGCAAATATTAAAAAAATAATACATATTTGAAAAACGTGGTAATAGCTATTCCGATTTTCATATGCATTTTTTTCACTTTTAGAAAGAGTGGCAAAAATTAGTTTGCATGGTTTACCATACATTAGGGCCCTAGTAATAATTTTATGTTTTTATGATTTTGACACATTAACTGCAAATACGAAAAAATAATACATATTTGGACAAGGGCTTAATTGCTATCCCTATCTTCATATCAATTTTTTTCACTTTTCTAAAGGGTGACAAAAAATATTTTGCATATCTTAATATACATTAGGGCCTTGGTAATGATATTTTTGTTTTGATAATTTTGGCACATCTACTGCAAATATAAAAAAATAATACATATTTGGAATGGTGTAAAACGTGGTAATAGCTATTCCGATTTTCATATGCATTTTTTTCACTTTTGCAAAGAGCGACAAAAAATAATTTGCACGGTTTATCATACATTAGAGCTTTGTGGTCATTTTTGGTTTCTATGATTTTGACACATTAACGGCAAATGCGTAAAAATAATTCATATTTAGGAAACGGCTTAATTGCGATCCCGATCTTCATATGCGTTTTTTTCACTTTTATGAAGAGTGACAAAAAATAATTTGCATATTTTATCATACATTAGGTCCTTGGTAATCATTTTTTGTTTTTGTGATTTTGGCACGTCTACTGCAAATATCAAAAAATAATACATATTTGAAAAAAATGGTAATAGCTATCCTGATTTTCATATGCATTTTTTCACTTTTGTAAAGAGTGACAAAAAATAATTTGCATATTTTATCATACATTAGGGCCTTGATAATCATTTTTTGTTTTTGTGATTTTGGCACATCTACTGCAAATATCAAAAAATAATACATATTGGAAAAAAGTGGTAATAGCTATCCTGATTTTCATATGTCGTTTTTTCACTTTTTCAAAGAATGACAAAAGATAATTTGCATGAATTATTATATATTATAGCCTTGGTAATAGTTTTTTGTTTTTATGATTTTGGCACATTGATTGCAAATGTCAAAAAATAATACATATTGCGGAAACGTCTTAATTGCTATTCCAATCGTCATATGCATTTTTTTCACTTTTGCAAAAAGTGACAAAAAATAATTGGCATGGTTTATCATACATTAGGGCCTTAGTAATAATTTTTTGTTTTTTATGATTTTGGCACATTAACTGCAAATGCGAAAAAATAATACATTGGAAAACTACTTAGTAAGTTATCCCGATCTTCATATGCATTTTTTCACTTTTCTAAAGAGTGACAAAAAATAATTTGTATATCTTATTATACATTAGGGCCTAGGTAATAATTTTTTGTTTTTATGATTTTGGCACATCTACTGCAAATATCAAAAAATAATACATATTTGAAAACGTGGTATAAGCTATCCCAATATAGAGCCTTGGTAATAGTTTTGTGCTTTTATGATTTTGGTACATTAAGTGTAAATATCAAAAAATAATTCACATTTGCAAAACTTAGTAATAAGTATCCCGATGAAATGCATTTTTTTAACTTTTCTAAGGGGTGGCAAAAAATAATTTGCATGGGTTATACACTATAGGTCTTTGGTAATCTGTTTTTATATTGGGGCCTTGGTTTTATTGTGCAATATTTGTAATTTGGGTACATGTAACCAAAATAAAAAATAAAAATATTTAAATTTAGGTCCGTAAGTTAAAAGATAAAAAAGCTATATGCATTTAAAGGAAAAAAGATTTAGGTTTTCCTCAAAACGTCAAAGTCGCGATTTGAAACGTCAAAATTGGCAATATTTAGGCAAAAAACCTAAAACGAATACGGCTTATGGAGAGAACATTTCGCAAGAAGAGTGTTTTACAAACCCTTAAGTTTCAACTTCAACCGTCATTGTCCTTCATTTTACTAAACTGTTTCCAGAAAATTTATTTCAAATAGACCCTTTCTCTAATGGTTTGGCAGTAGTTTTAGTTAAGTTTATGGTTTAATGGTCTATAATTTTTAGATAATCTTCGTGGAAAAAATTCGTTAATGAGGAGACCGCGACTTTTGTATTTAGAAAAGATTTCTTCAAATGAGTGCAGATTAGGCCCCCTAGAATCCATATCCGGGGTTAGTTTCAGTTTTTCGCTGTTTACATATATACAGGGTGACGCATTTCTACAAGCTCAATATATTCCTTATTATGCAAGATACAAGAAAAAATGTTTGCCTTAATTATAGGATGTCTTGAGCTGCATCTTATAAAATTGTTTTCACAATCACAGGCTGGCCCATAAGTCGTTGGTGATATATATTTTTTCGAACATATACCTTATATTATTCCATCTTTGCATTTTTATCGAAATAGAATGCAGGTTTGTAAGAAAAAAATTGGATACTCAGTAAGTGCGTTTTGGTAGCGAATTTTCATTTAATGCTTAAAATTTCACTAGCTCAATTTGCTATTAATCTAAAGTTCGTTGACGGGGAAACCAGTTTTCTCCGAAACATTTTAGATTTATTTTCGGAAGATTTGTGTACATTTTCAAACAATAAAGTTATTTTGATAAAATATGGTACATTGTTTCTACTATATAGGTTATACCGGTAACCAAATTTGATGCCTGCTTTCCCATTTAAAAAGACATATTTGCTATTAAAAACATTTTTATGAAAATTCACTTCCATAACGCACTTGCTGCGTCCAGACTTTTTTATATTCATGATGACACTCTGACAGTCTGAAGAATACTATACTAAAATACTGCGATGAGTATCATCAGTTAACAATATTGGTTGTTTGATGAACAGGTAAAAACAGCCCTTGTCAGCAGTCGCCAGACTTAACCTCGGTACACTTCACTGTTGATACTGGCGAAAAGTCTAGTCAATAGACAATTTGCATGTTTTTTCTTATCACATCTGATAGAGGTCCCACAAAAATAAATTTTAATTTTTTTTTTCTATTTTACATACTACAAAAATAACGAAGCAAAAAATATTTGAAAATGCGAATTTCATAATTGATTTCAAACACCACTATTTTGCCGCCATGATCTGTGACGCCACGGGACAATACAATAGTCAACAATGAAATTGCTCCTCCATGTTTACATCCTGTGTTGCAAGTTGTTGATTAAATCTTGGCTTCTGCGCGTGATTTTATTTGATAATGTGGAAAATAAAGCTTATATAACTACTGTATAGTACCAATGTGTATAAATACGACTATAAAAACGACAGAGAAACTATTTTTTATTTTTCCAAAAGTAGCTCAAATTAGAAAGCAATATGGTGCAAAGTTATAAAGCGGGATGAAGGAAAAAATCCACAGTTATCTGAGGAAACCGCCTTATATTGTTGCGAAGACCATCTTAATTTAAGTACCTCTTCATTTTGACAATGAATATTAGTGATATAAGGTTAAAATTCTTATCATATGTTATTAAATTAGGTTGTAACTTCCATGTGGTCAAGATATGTTTATCTCTACATATTAAGTATTAACTTTACATATTACTCTCAGTATTAACAACCGGCAAAAATGATGGTTATTAATTAACGAAATTATTGGGTTTGCTTCCATTAAGTCAGACAACATTGTTCTATCAAAAACATATGGTAGATTTAATTAAGGTTATGTTGTTGTCGTGTCATGTTGACTTCATTCAAAGCAAAATATATTACAAATGACATGAATAAGTACATGCTATACTTGGCTAAATATGTGTTCAACTAGCATTGACTTATTTACACATACTTCCAACTTTTGCTCATTTTATTTCAGCACTTATGAAGTCTGGATTTTTACCAAAGAATGATGTTATCTTAAATGAGTCGATTCTCGGCAAATTATCTGATTGCGCCTGTTGAAAACCTTTGTCCCCCATTTTATCACGCACACTTTACACTATAGTGAACTAGAAGAAACACAATTAACGGATAAAATTCACCATGTTGAAAAACAAGCGGCCATACTTATCATACCATAAGGCAAATGTGAACACGATATTTATTCACTATCCAACTACGTCACAACCAATAGCAGAACGTTCGCGTTGACATGATAATAATTCGAAATTTTTTGGTTTTAAAAGTCTTTTTCTGGGTATTTTCATGGATGCAATAATATTCTATGTATGAAAAACTATTAGGTAAACGTTAAATTCATGTAATGGAAAATCCATGCAAATTGTCTGTTCAATTCACTGTCAAGAATGCCAATCGTAATGTTTAAAGTATCTAGTATTTACTAAAAATACTGATACCATCAACCAACAACGGCCCAGATAGTTCTACTCAAGAATGAATATGCCTCGCTCTATTATTTTTTTAAGCAAGGAATCGGGATCAGTAATACAACGAAGAACATGAATTTGTTATGTTCCTATCGTTGTAAATGTAATAACAAAACTACTGAAGTGACATGACAATCATACAGTGACACTGAATGAATTGCAATCTTATTTCTAGAGTAAAGTTAAACTAAACTAGATTAGACACAGAGAACAGAGAAAAGGAAACAACATGTAATGTGAACTAGAACTGAAAATTTTAAAGGAATTGTTCAATATGACCTCCGTTTTGGTTCAAACTCTCTGAAATTAACGAATGTACTCCAGCGGTGGTCATTCTTCGTATCACGTCTGGATCTAACTCGGTGAAAGCTTGCGTTATGCATTGGATTAGTTCATCTTTAGATTAGACATGCACCTCATAAACCTTGAACTTTATTATACGCCCCAATATAAAAATCACACGGTGTCAAGTTCGGCGATCTTGCTGGCCAGTGCCGAGGACTTTTTCTTCCTATCCATCTGCCAGTAAATATACCATTCAACTGATAATACACACCTATATTACTATTACTATTACCATCGTGTTGTGCGCTGGAGCCCCGTCCATCTGGTACCAACAAATGAGTGATGTATTTCCTGACAGATTGTCTACGGATGGCATCACCATTGTTCCCAGGATAATGAATATATTCGTGATATCTTCATTACTGTAGCGTATTCTACTTCCCATCGCGACTTATACAAATAGCAAGTTACTAATTTTTACTAGAGCCTCGGTGGTTCAGTGGTAAGAACGTGTGCCTTTGAACCGAAGGGTACTGGCTGCGATCCCAGGGTTCTCCTTTCACTTTTTCAGTACAAACTGTAACATTGACATCAACGGAGGTTGTGGCGTTGTTGCGCCCTTCGGACGGGGCGTAAATCCGTCGGTCCCGTGTCCATGCGATGTTGGGCACGATAAAGATCCCTACCCTCCTTACAAAAAGACGGGAGTTTGGTAAATTTTCAAGGATAGTGAAATGAAACTGCTCCTTGTCGTCGGTGATTGGCCATAGTCGCGGAAATAGGCAGACGTTAAAGAAACAAAGCACAACCATAACTTTTACTGCTGTCGCTGAATTAAACTATGTGTCTTTTTTTTGTATGACATTCCAGCAAAATCTACTCTTTTCATACACGCACTTATGTATAAATTCGAAAATAGATTCCCCGTTGGAGCGGTGGATAAAGCATCTGACTCAATCTCAAGGTCGTGTGTTTTATCCCCGACAGCGGCGAGAAGAATCTTTTGGAAAAACAAATTCAGACTTTCAGGCAGTTGCTGCGGTTTGAAGCTAACACTTATCATATAATCCATAAGTCTCATTAATCACCCTTACACACCTCTATTAACCATAGCGGTTGATACGGTTCAGTTAAATAAATAAATATAAATATCTCCGAAATGATGTTATTTAGGTAAAGGACATAAATAATAGAAATTGCAGTGCTATGAATGCAAAACGCTTTGGAAAGGATATATACAAGATGTTCCATTTGAAAAAATCAAGTTATTCCCGCTTGAATTTCCCGATTTTGTCAGGCCATGAACGCACACTCTGTATAAAAACCAGATTTTCATTTCAATGATTTTGCAAGACCTGATAATCAGCAATCTGTTGCCCAAAAATCGAATTTCTAGATTCACACTTGACAAAGATACATCAACTTATATAAAGAGCTGCGATAACGAATATTTTTCGAAAATCGCCAATATTCCAAAAACTAATAACGCTAGGTGCAGAAGGTACTTTATAAGATCTATCTCAAATTAGATCGCCATTCTGAAAATTTCCAAATGCAAAAAGCCAAAGTTATGCCGAAAACACAAGGGGCATTAAAATTTTGATTTGTTAATTTTGATGAAGACAAGAGAAGGCGTTAGTTACCACAGGCCCAAACCAACAAATGGCTCCACTCTACGTCTAGAGTGTCAAAGTCGAGTTAAAAGAAGAGCTTAACAGTTACAGTGTAGAAGGGAAAGAAGTCACAATCGGTAAAAAATAGAAAGGTTCAACAAATGAACCAACAAAACTCATGTTGAGATCATGCGTTCCTCTAAATTAGTGAATTGTGAGTTATGAAAAACTCGCCAAAAGCAAAATTCATCATCAAACATGACACTCGGTATGCACGTTCTGATGCGGTGCTCACATGTTTCAACATGAACGAAGAAATATCCAATTATTTGCAGTAAGCGTTAAAAAACGAAATTTCGCTAACACACATGACAAAATAACAACAATCGTCCTATCACAGCGAATTGACGAGAAATCGCTATCATAACGATAAAACTGCGACAAAGCATAGTTAGATGCTCTATCAGCGGTAGCAACACTCTACGAAATTTCGCCACCTAAGCGACAGCAAAGGCAACGATAGCTTGCCATAACAGCGATACTAAAGGTAGAACGATAGGTTTGACAAAGCAAGTCTCATACTTTATCAACGGTAAGGTAGTCGATAATTCGTTAGCGACAATTCGTTAACGAAAACAACGGCAATGATAAGAGTTATGATAGGTTTGACCAAGCATAACCAATGCGCAATCAACGGCAATTGGATCTATAAGTCAGCGTTAACCATGATAACGAAAATTAATACTAACTTCAATGAGAGCACAAATTTAATGAAAATTTGCCACAAAAACAAATTCCTGATTGTGCACAGATTTATACTTCCTTTAGATATATCCCAGATTTATTTTTAGTAGACATACCTACGAGGAGCAATATAGCGCTAATGTCAAATCCAGGGTTGTCAAAATAAGGGGGTGGTCAATATCAAGTGATAGTCGCTGACTGTATAGCCTACGTCATTACTATAGCATTACACAAGATTTATTAGCGGTCATGTGTTAAAAAGTATGGTAGTAACTCATGTAATGGTCAGACAAACATAATTAAAACTGCTTCACAAATTTCATGAAACTTCGCCATAAAAAGACAAATTCATGATCTGAACAGATTCATTCCATGAGATACATCTTAAATGTATTTTACGCAGACGTATCTAAGGAAGAATGCAAAAAAATAATTGAGCTAGTGTCAAGTCCGGGGTTGTCAAAATAGGGAGTCACAATATTGGCCCACAGTTTGTCGATGGCAGCTCACCGAAAGTAAATAAGGAGATTTGGGATTGTAATTAAAGGAATAGAAAGATTGGAAAATAAGGGAATTCTGAAGCACTAAAGATGAAAGGAGAAAAGAGGTCGAAACAGCGGGAAGTGCTTTCTGCGTGAATACCAGTGTTTTGTTTTCTTCCCGAACCGACAGAAACAGCTATTCGTTATGACCACCTGGTATGCATCCCATCTGTCCACAACTGAACAAACCTTAGTTCTTTGGCCGAGTCAATCTTACAACAGCTGAGAGGTCCACAGAAAACAGGGATAGGAACGGTAGGTAATTAATAGGTAAGTATGAATAGACAGGAAAATAAGAGAAGAAATAGGTTAGGGCATTTTTCATTCTTCAGAGACTTCCGAAGGAAAGAGTCATGGGTAGGGTTTGAGGTCTTTCAGGTGCCATCGACCCACTGTTTTACCACTGATGTCGGCGAGTTCGTAGACCAGATTAGAGACCTTTTTGGTGACTCGACAGAACACAAATTTCAACGCCAACTTAGCCTTGAAATCTTTAGCGGCGTCGGACAACACAAAATTTCTCTTCCATACTGTGTCGCCTACCTCGAAAGAAAGGTGCCGTCGACGTAAGTCATATTGAGTCTTGCTGGCCTCGTACGCTCTTCTTAAGCGCTGTCGCAGATCCACAAACAATTCTGGAAGTTTATGCATATCTTCCTGCCATCGCGATTTTTCCTCAACAATCGGTAAGTTCGCAGAGTTTTCGGAAACTGGTTCATATAAAGTCCCGTCCACAGGCACATTTCTACCAGACACCAAAAAGGAGGGGGAATGCCCAGTTACGTCATGGTTTGCCAAGCGTATAGCCTAGCAATTTGAACAATATTTTCATCCCAAGTCTTATGGGAATCACCAATAAAAGAAGCGATAGCCGTAACCAAAACTTTATTTACCCTTTCGGTATGGCTGATCTGAGAGTTGGAGAAGGCATTATACCATGTCGATTGAACCCTGTAAGACGAAACCTGGTGAATTCTTTCGAGGTGAATTGAGAACCGTTATCACACAAAAGAATTTGTGGTACACCAAAGATTAGGAAATTCTGTTTCAAAAACGTAATGGCTGAGGCAGAAGTAGCTTTCGACACCGGCTGCACCAGGACAAACTTAGTAAACCAGTCTGTACAGACAAGAAGATATTGGTTACCCTTCTTAGGTCATGGAAAGGGACCCCATAATGTGGACAGAAATTAATTGGAACGGAAAATTTATGTTTTTGTAAAATCCCATGAGACCAAGGGGTTTTTGATTTGATGGTTATTAGCCCCACATATTGCTGCAGAGTGTCTCACATGAAGATAGATTGACTTTCTTATCTTGGGCCGGTAATAGTACTCTGATACCCTTGCCAAAGTTTTCTAAAAACCAAAATGACCTGTGGTAGGTTCATCGTGACACTGATTTAAAATTTCTTCACGATTAGGCGTAGGCACAACAATTTTCCAATTAGATAAGTTTGACTCAATCTGGTGTATCGAACGAACATGTTTATAAAGTACGCCATTGTTTACCGCAAAATCAGGGTATGTGTCATTGTCGTCGAAAACTCTCTTTATCATGTCGAGATACCAATCATCCGGTTGTAAGTCGGTAGCACTCAACAATTAAGCATGCCTGGATAAAAAGTCATCAACGACATTCTGAGCACCCTTACGATGCTTAATGACAAAAGAAAATTGACTTAAACGTAAGCACCAGCGAGCCAGTCTACCTGTAGTGAGGTGATGAAGCCATATCAGAGAAGCATTGTCAGTGAAAATTGTAAGATTGTCTGTACCTTCAACATAGCCACGAAAGTGTTCGACATCAAACAAAACAGCAAGGCATTACTTTTCAGTTACGCTATACTTTTTTCCTGTTTAGTTAGAGTGCGACTAGCATAAGCGATAGGATATTCGAAACCGTCAGTCTCCTGGAAAACAACTGCAACCAAGTATTGCGAGATCATTCGCCACCTCATTCCCCGCTACGCCACAGTGTCCCGGAACCCACACCAGTTGCCCCTCCTTTGTCCTGGCTAGTCCTTTAAGGGCGTCAGCGTACTTATAAACCAGTGTTGACCTAATTCTGGACGCGCAGACTTGGGACCACCCCTCCACTTTTTCTGCGCATGCGTTGAGATATGACGTTACGTTGGCGGGAGTCAGCTGTCAGCGGGTGGCGGGTAACCTGTCAGCTGACGTCACATGTTCCAAACCTGTCATCTGTCAGTTGATGTCACATGTTGCGTCGCTGTCACTATCTGTCAGCGAGTGCCAGATGGCGGGAGTCAGCTGACGTCACATGTTCCAAGATGTCCACTGCAGCAACCGGCCATCTGGTAGCTGGTAACCTGTCAGTTCTCATGTTCCAAGATGGCTGCTGCTGTCAGGTTATTTTTTTGTTGACATCAAGCATGTGTTGTCTCTGTGACGTATAGGACTCCGATTCCCGCTAGCCGACTGTGTTCTTAAGTTAAGCTCAGCACGTGTTTTGTTGGTTTTGGTTGCCAGGTCAATAATAAGATGAACAAACTCGATTTAAAACAAAAAATTTCAAATATGATATATATATATATATATATATATATATATATATATATATATATATATATATATATATATATATATATATATATATATATATATACGAGGGGCTCAATGCTATTAAGAATGGAATTTGATTACAACAATAGGTTAAAGGAACATTTGGGGTATCGGAATACCGATACCCCAAATGTTTCAGCCGAGCCAGCTCACTTATCGCCTACAACTGCTACATACTTAGTAAAAATGGGTGGAGCTCAGACTGAAAACGACGCGATATCTGGTACATATGTGTGCAAAGATTTGATATTAAATTTAGCCTGTTGGATATCCAATCATCTTTAACGGAATAAAGATCAAAGTGAATTACCTTACGGCGCATAGAAACAACCTACAGATAGCAGATGTACCGCAAGAGAAGTTTATTCAGGATATTATTGATTTACGGCATAATTTTTAATTGTATTAAAAAATAAAAACACATTAATTTTAACAAAGACTTTTATTTGATTCAAAGTACAAGCGTGTAAACTAGGTCAAATCAATAGGCCACAAGCAATTCCAACCTTTAAGTATGGGACACCCACGTTCTACGATTCCGGCCGCTTGCTGGAATTCATTTATAGAATTCTCAGCATCAGATGGTTCATCGTTACGTTGGTGCTGTTGTCATCGACGCTTCATGGCGATGTTGGATTTAAAAGTATCCACTTGTCGTGCAAATCTTTTAGATTTTTGTCTATTTCACCCAACTTCTTCTTTAGCTTGTGGCTCTTTGACATATCGATATCTTTTAAAACTTGAGCTGTTATGGTCTTGGTTAAATTGTTTAATTTCTGTTCAAATTTGTTTTTAAAATCTTCCAACTCTGGTTTGTTCACAGCCTCTAACAGTATGGCTTTTAGTTTGTGGGTCACTTCATCTTTATTCTTCAGATAGCTTTATGGTTCTGATAGTCGTCCACCCACGCATCAACAAATGTTTTAGTTACTCCATCTGTGGAATCGATAGGGTCGGCGATGTTACACAATCTACGGCATTGCACATCGAAATTACCACTTGCTGTTCTTGGGAAAGTCTCTTTCGATAATTTAAAACTTTACACGTTTATTGGACGGGGAACGTCCGAACTTATCGATATACACGTTTATACTAAGCAATATAGGCATATATGCCTTTATGTAGGTTTACTAGACGATAACACTAGCTTCCTTTAGTTCTTCCAAGATTGACTGAATTTCGTTGTTATGAGTATTATTACCAGCAACAACTTGGGAAGCCACTAAAAGTCTAAGTCTATCAACTAACTCGTTTATGTCATCCCAATACACATATGCTATTTGTTTGTTATTTTGTATCATATAGTTGTTAGTGCTGATGTTGCTGCTGCTACCGCTGCTCTTATCACCCTGAGCTTTAGGTCCAGTCTTTTGTTTTTTGTTAAGATGTGTGGTGTGGTCGTCGTTGTCGTCGTCGTCGTCATATGCGTAACCAAAACCGTGAGGATCTTCTCCCTCGTGGATTTATAATTGGTTTTATTAGAGTCATATACTTTTCCGAGGAACAACCCTTGGTTCGTGCATTAGGATCGTAGTTAATTTTATGAACACTAGTTGATTACAGAAAATTTCTATAGTGTTGAAGATCGTCATAAGTATACCCCCTAGGTATTTTCATAAATATCAAATCTAGCAGACCTTGTGTTTATGGGTATATCCTTTGATCCAGTTGAATCTCAGCATCAGTAAAGTCCAAGTGTTTATTGCCAAGACTCCAGTTGCCAGTATCTTTGACGTAGCGAGCACTATACGTTTGATCAATCGTAGCAAGTCTCGGTGGTTCCGTAAAATACAATTGTCTACATAATATCGAACTCGTTCAGGACATTGCTCCAAAAATTCTTGATATGCTGGGTTGGTTGTGATAGTTTGTAGATCTGCCTCAAGCTCTTCGAATGTTGGGGTATTCTCATCGGAACTTGTCCCCACCCCTGGTTCGGCTTCAAAAACTTCATGGTCTTCAAGGAACTTAATTTTGGGTTTTGTTTCTAGTATATCAACTTCTTCTTTGATTTGTTCAGTCACTCGAGGCTGTTGCAGTTTAAGTGTTGATGTGTTTTTAGATAGTTCACTTAGTGGCTCAACAATTGGTTTATATAAACGTTGCAGAGCATCATCATTCTCAGCTCTGTTAAGCTTGAGCATTAAATGTTTTTTCGAATATTTTCAGCAAGTTGTAAAATCATTTTCTTAACTTTTCTCTCTTGTTTACCCATCACCTCCATCGTGCTAAAGTTAGTTGTTGTTACATGTTGGTCTAATCACGCGATGCAAGGTGTGTGGTGGTTTAAGGTATACTGACTCCGCCTTGGTGCATGTCTTCTTCTTATTTGTCACGACAGCTGTATGACAGCTTGTCTGTTCTGTTAGACAGACGTATGACAGCTGTTAGACAGCTCTCTGTCTGTCCTGTCTATCATTGGTTGTAACCGGTTAGATTTATATATATATATATATATATATATATATATATATATATCGAATCCTTTTCCATATCTACCTTTGTGTACATCATTTTCTTTCACAATCACCAACACACCATACTTATTGCCTTTCCAGCATTGACAGCATTTTTTTTTTAATTGTTTAAAGTCCATATCAGTGGTCACATGATCGTCGTACACATGTTTTAAATTGGTTTCATCTTGCTTGAAGAGAATCAAAACGTTAGCGTTATCACGTACCAGATGTTTGGGTATTCGAGTATATGTTTGACAGAGATAGAATGATTCAATATTCTTATGTCTGCCCATACTAAAGTATGCTCTTATTTTATCTTGTTTGTCACAAGCTACATCATCAACTATAAACACAGAGTTGTCCAAGGCTTCTGCTGGATCTACGATTTCATCGTTTTCACTATACAGATAGTAACCAACACCTTTTAGCTGCATCCAACACCTCCTTTAACATCTTGTATTTCGGTTGATATTGAGACTTTGAATACACATTGGCAAACTTTAAACCGTTTGCTTCAATCAATAAACTCAGCTTGACATTTGTTTTACCACATCCACTAGGACCACATATGATACATCGAACGGTGTTTGGAAAGAGAGGACTATGCCTTAGTTGTTATGTTCTGCTGTATCCGTAACAACATCGTCTATATTTGTAATGGGTAAGGCAGAAGCGTGTTTGATGGTAGGCATCTTGAATTGAACTAAACTATATTTTTTGGTGTGTGTATATAAATATAGATACAAGTGAGACGCACAGTTAGTATGAATGTTGGTGTCACAGGGTGAGGGTCGTGACAGCTATTAACAAAGAAGGGCGCAAGTTTTGCTGAAAAGTTGGAGCGTTACAATCACCATGAAAGTTAACAAAAAACTTGGTGCGGGTCTTAATGTAATCAGCTTGAAGCCAAAGAAGACAGTTCCCTTTAAAAACATAATAAGTCTGATTGGGGAAGTTATAAAACATAGAAACCTTATCCCAGCAGAGAACGCTCTGTTTGATATAGCTCATGCAATCGTTAGAAACATTGGTGGGCGTAATAATGTGCAGAAACCTCGAGTTATTCTAATACCTAAAAGCGAAGGCTTCCTTCCACTGTTGCCTCTGATATTTGGTGGTTTATCTGCTCTTGGGGCTCTGGGTGGTGGTGCTGCCGGTATTGCTAAGGCAGTTAACGATGCACAAGCAGCCAAACGTAAACTAGAGGAAGAAGAACGTCACAACAAAACAATGGAAGCCATCGCGATGGGTAAGAGAGGCAGTGGTTTGAAATTAAAGCCAAAATGCAAGAGACGGCGCAATGGCCAGTTATGGGTTGTATCTGCAAAAGCCAAAAAACTAAGGTGTTTACCAGCAAGATATATATATATATATATATATATATATATATATATATATATATATATATATAGATATATATCTATATATATATATATATATATATATATATATATATATATATATATATATATATATATATATATATATATAAATCTGTGCGTGTGTGTGTATTAACATATAAAAATTGAGACTGACCACGGATATGTGTTCTATGGAGCCTAGTTATGGGGCTCATTTGGGGATTTTTTTCAACAATCGCGATCTCAGTAGTGATTTTTTTCTATGAAAATTCACTAAAACACTCTGTTGCGTGTTTATTGGGACGATGTAATTTGCTGACCAGAATGAATGTTGCCGACCGAGGCTTTAATCTTCAAGGATTTCTTTGATATTTCATATTTTGTATCCGAATGTTAATGTATTTCCGCTACCAAGGTTTCGCAAAAAAATCTTAATATTTAAAGGTAGTTTACTCTAGAGGTTTTTTTAATTTTTTAGTGCGACCAGAAAAAGTATGAATCCGACCAAGCTATAAATTTACACATAATCACTGCTGCTGGGAAGTGTCTTTCAGCTACCAAAGTTTTACAAAAAATCTTAATATTTAAGGGTAGTTTACTCTTGAGGTTTTTTTCATTTTTTAGTGCGACCAGAAAAAATCTGAATTCTACCAAGCTATAAATTTACACATAATCATTGTTGGTAACTGTCTTTCTGCTACCAGAGTTTCACAAAAAAATCTTCATATTTAAGTGTAGTTTACTCTTCAGGTTTTTAGTGAATTTTCTTAAAAAAAATTCACTAATGAGGAGATCCCGACTTTTGAATTTTGAAAAAATTTCTTCACATGAGCGCTAATTAGGCCCCCCAGAAAACATATCCAAGGTCAGTTTCAATTTTTATATGTTTATATATATATATATATATATATATATATATATATATATATATATATATATATATATATATATATATATATATATATATATATATATATATATATATATATATATATATATATATATATATGTATCACACCGATAACTCAAAAAATAATGGCCCGATTTTGTTTAAATTTGGTGAAAAAATTCCTTTTGCAAATAGCTTGGATAAGTTCGTTAGCCAGGAAAATCTGCCTAGGTTTTCCCGGAAAATTTTGCGTTTTCTTTTGAAAAAAAATTATATCTCCGGAATCAACAAAGTAAGGGCAACCAAATTTGGCACGCAGGTTTATATCCTTATAGGTAAGTTACCTACCAAAATTTAGCTATGTAGCTCAAAAGACAAAAAAGTTATAGGCATTTAAAGAAAAATAAATTGGGGTTTTCCTCAAAACGTCAAAGTGGCGATTTAAAATGTCAAAATTGGCAACATTTAGGCAAATAACTTGAATCTAATACGGGCTATAGAAATAAAATGTTTCAAGAAGGATGTTTTACAAACCCTAAAGTCTTAGTTTCAACCGTCATTGTCCTTCATTTAACTAAAATATTTGCAGAAAATTCATTTCAAATAGACCCTTTCTCTGATGCTTGACAAGTAGCCTTAGCTATAGAGTTTATCATTTAATGGTATACAATTTTTGTCGAATTTTCGTAAAAAATCAATAAAGCTCAATATATCCGTTATTATATAAGAGACGAAAAAAATTTGTATATATTAATTATAGGGTGTCTTGAGCTACATCTTAAAATAATATTTCTACAATCACAGGTGGCCCATAAGTCGTTGGTGATACAAATTTCCTTTTTTTTAATCAAACACGCCTTATGTTATTGCATTTTTGCATTTTCCATCGAAATATAATGCACGTTTGTAAGAAAAGAAATTCTGAACGCAGCAAGTGCGTTATGGTAGCGAATTTTGATCAAATGTTTCATATATTTTTTAATCAAACACGCCTTATGTTATTGCATTTTTGCATTTTCCATCGAAATATAATGCATGTTTGTAACAAAAGAAATTCTGAACAGAGTAAGTGCGTTATGGTAGCGAATTTTGATCAAATGTTTCATATTTGAACAGCTCAATTTGCTATTAACCTATAAGGTTGACCAAGAAACGTGTTTTTTCGGGAACACTTTAAGTTTACTTTCGGAAATTTTTGTACATTTTCAAACAATAAAGTTATTTTGATGAAACATGGCACATTGTTTTTACTATATAGGTTATATTGGTAACCAAATGTGATGCCTGCTTTCTTAAAAAAAACACAAATATTTGTTATTAAAAACATTTTTATGAAAATTCACTACCATAACGCACTTGCTGCGTCCAGAATTTTTATGTTATTATTTCGTATTATCTTGCTTGCAACAACAGTGTCTATTTTCTACCTCGGTATAATAGGTCACTTTGTTATTTCTGAAGATACCGCTTCGGTTAAATTGGCAAATTTGGGCAGAATTTCAAGAGCAGTGTGATGACATGAACAAACTTTAATGCATCGCCTACTTTCTGAAATAATTTAAGAAAATGAAAATGACCGATTTTTTTTTCAGTCTTGAATATCTCCGTCACGGTTAATGGTACAAAAGAGATCGCGACCTTATTTTGTGGGTATTTTTTGTAGAATAGAATAATGTCAACAAAAAATTCATGGCATGCTTGGTTCGAAGGAGGTAACACAAAGTTGCATTTTTTTTATGACAATCATAGTTGGGTCTGACGTCTTTCAAGAGTTTTTTTTTAATTCCAATGATATAAGGTTTGATATGGTTATTTCCATTAGTTTGAGATAACTATTTATTATAGATTATCTGCGAAATTATGTACCAAGCAGGTGGTAAATACATCTAACTCACCTCGGATATGGCTTTTAGGGGTCCTAGTGCGCCGATTTAAAGAAAGCTTTACAAATTTCAAAAGTAGCGATCACTTGAAGTTAAATTCTACAAAAGTTCACTAAAAAGGCCACGAGAATGGGATGCCATCATCGCAGAAGTATTTATTTATTTTCTGTGTGTAAAGGATAGCAGATGATCTATTCTTTAATAATTAAGATGTTAATTTAAGAGGAATATGTAAAAGGTACTGAAAATTAAATGCTTTAATTAAATATGAAAACGGGTTATACATTTACAGGATATGATTTTGATTTTAATTCAGTCTTAGTGAATTTTCTTAAAAAAAATTCACTAATGAGGAGATCCCGACTTTTGAATTTTGAAAAAATGTCTTCAAATGAGCGCTATTTAGGACCCCCGGAACCCAAATCCGAGGTCAGTTTCAGACTTTATATGTTTATATATATATATATATATATATATATATATATATATATATATATATATATATATATATATATATATATATATATATGTTTATATATATTATGTTTATATATATATATATATATATATATATATATATATATATATATATATATATATATATATATATATATATATATATATATATATATATATATATATATATATATATATATTAGTAAGTAAGGGCGACCAAATTTTATACGCGGTTTATATCATCATAGGCAAGTCACCTACCAAAATTTAGCTCTGTAGGTCAAAAGACAAAAAAGTTATAGGCATTTAAACAAAAATAAATTGGGATTTTTCACAAAACGTCAAAGTTGCGATTTAAACGTCAAAATTGGCAACATTTAGGAAAAGAACTTGAATCTAATACGGGCTATGGAAATAAAATGTCTCAAGAACAATGTTTTACAAACCTTGATGTCCAAGTTTCAACCGTCATTGTCGTCCTTCATTTTAATAAAATGTTTCCAGAAAATTCATTTCAAATAGACCCTTTCTCTGACGCTTGGCAGTAGTCTTAGCTATAGAGTTTATCGTTAATGGTATATAATTTTTGTAGAATTTTCGTAAAAAAAATCAATAAAGCTCAATATATCTGTTATTATACAAGATATGAAAAAAAATTGTATATATTAATTATATGGTGTCTTGAGCTACATCTTAAAAAATTATTTCTACAATCACAGGATGGCCCATAAGTCGTTGGTGATACAAATATATATTTTTTTAAATCAAACACGCCTTATGTTATTGCATTTTTGCATTTTCCATCGAAATATAATGCATGTTTGTAAGAAAAAAAATTGCTTAATATTTGAATAGCTCAATTTGCTATTAACCTATAAGGTTGACCAAGAAACGAGTTTTTTCGGGAACACTTTGAGTTTACTTTCGGAAATTTTTGTACATTTTCAAACAATAAAGTTATTTTGATGAAACATGGCACATTGTTTTTACTATATAGGTTATATTGGTAACCAAATGTGATGCCTGCTTTCTTAAAAAAAACACAAATATTTGTTATTAAAAACATTATTATGAAAATTCACATTATTGCTATTAAAAAATAGTTTTATGAAAATTCACTAACGCACTTGTTTCATTTTTTTAGTGCGACCAGAAAAAGTATAAATCCGACCAAGCTATAAATTTACACATAATCATTGCTGGTACCTCTCTTTCCGCTACCAAAGTTTCCCAAAAAAATCTTCATATTTAAGGGTAGTTTACTCTTGAGGTTTTTTCATTTTTTAGTGCGACCAGATAAAGTATGAATCCGAGAAAGATATACATTTACACATAATCAATGCTGGTAACTACCAGTTCGCTACCAAAAGTTTACTGAAAAATACCCCCATTTAGGGGTAGTTTACTTTGCCATATTTCAGTGTATTGGCTCTACCAGCGGAAGTGTCTAACTGACAGTAGTCAAAATACACACACACACACACACACACACACACACACACACATATATATATATATATATATATATATATATATATATATATATATATATATATATATATATATATATATATATATAGTAATGCTTTTTCTTCTGCCAATGGACTTTGCTAATGCCACACGTTGTACCAAATACCAGGTTTGTTCGTTATATTGCACAAACTTCTGAAGGAGACCGGACCAAAATGCTGAATAATTTTGGAAACATTTGCAAAAGGGCCGTTGCAATATCCTGTTCTTTCGCAGCGCCAGTAATGTCACTATTATTAAGGGCTTATATAAAAATAGAATTTTATTTCCCTTAAATACAAGTAAATAGATTGAGTACGATATAAAACTATTACTATGAACTATAAGACGTTACAGCAAGAGCTTCAAACACGAACTGATGTGTCGCTCTAGTTGCTGCAGCGTTTACAATTCACTGGTCACTGTCTCTAGATAAGTGAATCAGCTGGTGATATAACTCCTCCATCCTTAGAATAAATAACGTCCTCGTTCTCTGGAATGGGGTGATATTTTTGGATGTGCACACCTTTGAGGATTTCCTTCTGATGATGATGCCTGTTGCTACTATAAGGATTATGAAATGGGATGTATGGACCATCGGATGAAAGACATGGTGTTGATTGATCTTTTCCAATTGGTTCCTTAATTTCTCCGTCTTTTTCAGGTGCATTGGGTGTAATTCTATTTCGTGTTGTGGTACCATTTTTAGTTCTGGGACTGGGTATTGATTCCATGTAATGTTTGTGGTGAGGTCTTCATAATTTTCGTTATTGATTACAATTTTGCAGTTAGTTTTGTCACATATGAGTGAATTTTGACTGGATATCTGTCTATCTAAATTTGACTGACATTCTTCTGAGATTGTGGTTTTTTGATTCGTGATTAGCAGTAAGTTCCCATTATTTATCAGAGTCGACATAGTGTAGCAGTTATTGACTACAGCGAAGAGACATGTTGAGGTGTCTTCCAAATTACATTTTTCTTTGTGAGGTTGGTCAGAGCAAATAACGGCTTCTTCGATTGCTGGGAAATGTTCTGCTGTCCATAAGTTTCTTTGTTGGCTTTCTAGGTAATATGAACTGGGTGGAATGAGGACTTTATTATTTTGTGGGACAGGTATAATTCGAAAGTAAGATCCGATTATCGGGTGTAAAATTGCGATTTGGAGAAAACACACAATAGTATCTCTGACAGATGAACATTAAATTTTGTAAATTCTATGATTTTAAAGAAATGGTTACAATCAAAATTAATTAGTTCATTATTATAGATTAATTTTAAATGTTGCTTAATGTGCATTAGGTCCTCTGAAATAAAAATGTCGATATTGGTAATTCCATTAAAACTAAGGGAAATAGTGCGTTGTAATATTTTAGTAGACTCTAATAGTTTATTGCCTAAAGATATTTGAAACTCGATTAAAGATATTTATTCTAGACGAGAATATAACTCTACAAAACAATTTCTAATATAATCGAGATTTTTATTGATTATGTTTTGCCGTTGTGTCATTAAATTTGCAAAGGAATTTAAATTATCTAACTGAGTCTTCATGTCTTGCTGATTAGCATAAAGGGCATCTAAATTTTTATTCATTTTTTTCAAGTCTTCTTGGTCAAGGTTACCAGTGGTCATTTTTATGACTGATCCTGCTCCATTTATCAAACCTCGTTTTTCTCTGGAATGAGTTAATTTTTGGAGTTCGTCTTTTATAACGTCAATTTGATTATTTAACATTTGAATGTGAAGCCAGGCTGCGTTATGTGTACAATTTTGATTCACAATTTTTGTATTACTCAAAAGTTGATTATAATTATTTTCTAGGAGTGTTAAATGAAAATAAAAATAGAAACGGTGCTAATGGTTAATGATTTTTGTAGTACTTATGTAGTCTTTAAAGTACCCGTTCGTTTCAATGTTCTGAAACCGTAGTGGTTGAACTAGACGGAGGGTGGTCATCAGCCACGGGAGGAGGCTCCTGCAAGTGAAATTTTCTTTTAATACGTTTTACGTTTTTTTAGATGAGTTCTTTGTTTTGACGAATGGGGTAACAATAATTTGTTTCGTGGAATATTTACAGGGCCAGAATGTATTTTATATAGCGTGTCCGCTTTCCTAACTTTAGGTATTCTAACAGCTACTGTGTCGGCAGATATATTAATATATTAATATTTTGTTCCCTATTTGTATTTGCTTTGTCTAATAGTTTTGTTGCTCTCTCCTTCTGCTTATTATACAAGGTGTCGTAAAATGGTAAGATTTCTTTCAATCTTTTATTGTTGTAGTCTTCGTAAACTGTACGTTTGGGGTCGATAGGTTCTAGCTCATCAAAAGGGCCATATAAAAGTTTGAAAGGTGAATATCCCGTTAGTGAATGAATTGATTTGTTATAGATCAGGACCGCCGTAATCGTTAATGACTGAGGGCTTTCTGAGGGGTTGTTAATTTTTAAAACTCGAATTTTTTCTATCAGTGTCGAGTGTAATCTTTCGACGGGTGAATTTGAGTTTAGATTTTGGGGTGTCATTATGTGTAATTTGATATTGAATATTGAACAGTATTCTTTAAATACCGAACTGTTAAATTTGGTCTCGGCGTCACTGATAAGGACCTTCGGGTGATTATGGTGTGTAAAGAAGTGACGCAGCTTGTTTACTATCGTGAGGGCTGTTTTATCAATGATATAATAGGCTTGAGCATCTTTACTGAACAGGTCAATAAAGGTGGGGAATTTATAGTTATCAAAGCTGAAAACATCTACATGAATGACTTCAAAGGGTCTTGTTGCTAATAAGGGTCCTAAAATAGGTGGTTTATAGGGTCGTCTTTCGTACTTAGTCTGAAGGCAGGCCTCGCACTTGTTGATGTAGTCATTGATATATGTTTTCATATTTGGCCAATAGTATTTTGTTTAAGATATGCGTATATCTCATTTATATCATTATGATTTATATTATGGTAGTCTTGTATGATATCTGATTATTTTCTTTTGCTTGCAATGTCTTCGACATATTTTGTGCATTTAATAATCTTTACTGAGCGATCAAATAACCCTGAAGTAACTATTCTAAAATAACGTTCTAATTCTGGATCTACGAATATTACTCCGTATGTGTTAACAGAGTTAATATATTTTTTCAGAAAATCTGTTATTTGTTGTAGATCATAATTTTTTTGAATATAAGTTCTTGTACAAGTGTTGCTAAATACTTTTCTAATTTTTGTATCTTTATTTTCACCATAGTAAAAGATTATTTGTTGTTAAAATAAATAAGAGGGTTTTCTGATATTAGCATGCTAAAAATCGGATTTTGTATAGACGTATGTTGAGTCTGTGTTTGTCTGTTCGTCAGGTTGCTCGTCATTAGTAGCGTTGGCGCCTATTCCTAGCTCTTTTAAGTCGTCGTCTGTTAAAATGCGTAAGTCTGAAGGGTCTAAGTTGTTAAAAATTGACACTAGAACCTCATCATTTTCAACAGCATTTATTTCTATGCGCGATAAGGCGTCCGCTACAACGTTATCCTTTTCTCTCTTATATTTAATTTCATAGCCAAATTCTTCTAAGTTTAGCCGCCATTTGACAAGTCAAGAATTTGGTTATTTTATTGAAAATAACCAGACTAACGGTTTATGGTCTGTTTCGATACAAAATTTCCTACCAAATACGTAGGGCCTAAAGCTTTGTGTTTTATACAATAGCAAGTAATTCCTGGTCTATAGTTGAGTAATTTCTCTCAGCAGAATTTAATGTTCGTGAATAAAAGGCAATAGGTTTGTCATTTTGAGAGAGAAATCCTCCGATAGCAATGTTACTAGCATTTGTTGTGAGGTGAAATGGTTTACTAAAGTCGGAATATATGAAGATTGGCGAGTTTGTAAGTAGATATTTTGCTGTCTGGAAAGCTTCTTTATATTTTGAATTATTAATATATATTTTACTATCGTTCTTTAAACATTTCGTTAGGGGAAATACTATTTTAGCGAAATTCTTTATGAAGCGTCTGTAGTAACCAACAAGTCCCAAGAATGCCTTAATTTCTTTTTGTGTTTTGGGTAAGGGGTAGTTTTGAATAGCAGATATTTTACTCGGATTCGGTTTAATACCGTCTATAGTGATTAAGTGGCCCAGGAACTCCACTTCTTTTCGTAGGAATTCTGATATGCCCAGCTGTACTTTTAAATTGCACTCATATAATTTATTAAATATTTGTTTAAGTGGATTATGTGTTCCTGTAGTGATTTTGAGAAAACTACTATGTCATCCATGTACACATAGCAGGATTTATAGAGAAATTCGCTAAGGACGTTATCCATAGCGCGTTGGAATGTACTAGGAGAATTCCGAAGACCGAATGGTATGCGAACATATTCGTAGTGCTCATTGTTTACCGAAAAAGCTGTTTTTTCGATACTATTTTTGCTCATTTCGATTTGGTGAAACCCTTGAGCTAAATCTAATGTTGAAAAGTAAGTACATTTGCCAAGGCTGTCTAAAATTTCTTCAATGCGTGGTAGGGGATATTTGTCATTTATTGTCTTCTCGTTTGGTTTGCGATAATCAATTACAAGTCTTCATTTCTGTTTGCCAGAGGAATATTTCTATTTGGAAACAATCCACACCGGCGCCGAGTATGGGGATATGGACGGACGATCTTTAGATGGTATGGGTAGCGATAAGACTTTATATAAACAGGGTCTTCGTCTTTAGTTCTTATTTCGTGTTTAACAGCGTTAGTAAATGTCAAGTCAGAGTCTTCGTGATAAAAAATGCTTTTATATTTATGGCATAATTGAAACAATTTTTGTTTTTCTTCCGAATTAAAATTGTTCACTCTCAGTTGACTTAAAATTTTGTCTTGTGATTCATTAAAAGGTTTCTCTAATTCATTATAATTTTGTAAAGGGGGTATACTTATTTGTTCACTAAAGTAAACTGCAGCTAATTCTGAGTTATCTTTTATTTCACACGGAATTATACAGATTCCGTTGTTTGCTTCAGCAATGCATTCTTCTATGTGTAAAAGCTCACTATCCATTCGTGGAATTATGACCGAGCCTTTATCTATATTTACTGGTATTTTTATATGGTCTTTAACTATTTGTCGAATTGGTTTAATTCTAGGAAAATTGGTATTTCTATTTTTCCGAATTTTATAGTATGATTTTCGTAATTGATGTGACTGTTTAATTGTTGCATATGCGCTGTGCCTATCAGTGCATCGAACCTATCATGCCAGTCCATTACTCTAAAAGTGAATGGAAACGTAATGCCATATTCCTGTAGCACAGGATATGTTATATTATCGGCACCTTTAGTAATTTGATTGACTGATTTCATTGCGAAATATTCTTTAAATAAATGGTTTGAAAAATGTTTATGAGCTATTTTTGAATTTATAATAATATATGTGACACCCGTATCCAGAAATATTTTCAACCCTTAAGATGGTACAGTAATAAAAGGTAATTTTGGTTGATAATTTATGTTATTTAGGTCAATTGTAGTTAATTTTGCGAGGCTAAAATTTGAAAATCCTGAACTTGTTCGTCATCGTATTCTTGAGGTAAAACCTCTTTGTGATCGTAATAGTTCATTTGTGGATTTTCATGAGGAAAAGCGCTAGTGCCCTGTTCTTCGGGAACATGATTATTATGTAGCTCTTCTTTCTACACAAGTTGCAGGTCTAGAGCGTGGTGTAAGAAAATGGTTATTTCTTTGAATTTGTGGTCTAATATTATTTGTACTTTTACATAGGTGTCGGCTGATAATAATTCCTTCTACCAAATACCTGGGAATTGGTAGGGTAATTTCGGGATTGGTAGATAGGTCTTAAATTTGAAATGGGTCTACTAGGAAATTACTGACCTACGTGCGTTTGTTGTACGGGTCGAGCAGTTTGTTGAGGGTGGCCTAGTAGCGGGCTCATAATTTGATGACTAGCTTGCGGTTTAAAATTGTAATTATTATTATGCTTAAAATTTTCTTTGGTTATCATTATGACAATTGTTCTTATTCCGCA
This sequence comes from Tillus elongatus, assembly GCA_964006375.1. Lineage (NCBI taxonomy): Eukaryota > Metazoa > Arthropoda > Insecta > Coleoptera > Cleridae > Tillus > Tillus elongatus. Next base: position 79,636,571 of record OZ023269.1, on the reverse strand, counting down.
AGGTGTTAATAAAGTTTGCTTACATAATTTCGTTGTCTATACGATGACATTCTAATAAAGTAAGGTTCTATGCTCCTGCTTTAAAGGCAGTAATCGCTATAGATTTTAAGTATTGTTTGTTGTACATTTTAATGGAAGCTTCTAAATCCTGTAATTCAACATATTCATTTAAACTTTTCAATTTTTCCTTTATAATATTATGAAAAATTGATTGTGATTTTGGCATGTAGCTTGTGGTTAAATCTGTTAATAACAAATTTTCTGATCTGGGATCTGAGTACTGTGCTGTGAGGGCTAGTTTAATATTATCCCATGTTAGGGTGTCTAAGGTGAGCAATACATCTCGAGCTTCACCCGTTATTTTTGCATTGATGAATTTTAGTATCATACGATTGGTATGTATGTTTTCGGGTGTATTTTCATCTTTTCTATAATTGAATATAAACAAATTACATTGATTAATAAAGTAGAAAATGTATTTTTGTCCACCTGAATATTCTGGAATCATCATCGAGGCTTGAGAAATCAAGGCAATAGGATTTTGCTGAGCCATGATGAATAAATTAGAAGTATTATTTAATTGTAAATTAAGGGTTATTAAGGATTCTGTTAAACTAGTTAGTTCTTCGTCTTCAACGATTTGACTAAGGCGTATAGGAGATCTATCTCGATCTGATATAAATACAATAGAAAATTAATTTAAATTAAGGGATAAGTAATTTCTCTGTTCATCGAAATTAATTAAGCCTTTATTCTACATTACACCTATTGTCTTGTTTTATTTTATAGGTTTGCCTTTAAAGCGAAAACTCAAAAAAAAACTGCAGTTCCCACGGTTAGCTTAGGAGGTCAAGCCGAAAGGCATACAGGAGGAGCCAACACGACATCTCGTGAGAAAAGGATGACAAAAAAAGGAAACAAAAAAACCTGTAGACTCTCTGCTGGCAAATACAAGTTTAGAGGAATCTCCTGATTTTACAAAACCATCGACAAATACCAAGACAAATACTGAACTTACAGAGTCTGTTGAGAGTTACAAAAAAAGTATGAGGATTTGTTACAAAAATATGAAGGACTGAAGGCTAGTTCTCTCGCCAGTTCTATTCAGGCTAACAAAAAGATCAAAGAATTAAATGACATGTTGAAATACGATAAAAATAAGTTCTATAATCGACTGACCAATCAAAATACCAAAGCCCAAATTGCTGAAAAAATGTTAAATATGGTGCTTACAAAAAACCAAATAGCTATACTTTCGAAGCAAAATAAATTTGTTCATTGGACTCAAGAGGAGATCTCTGTGGCTTTTACTTTGCGATATTATAGCAAAAACAGTTATTTGTATCTCCGAAAAAGCTTGCAATACGCTTTACTTGCATTATCAAGCTTAAGACGTTGGGCATCTCGTTTGAATATGAGCCAAGGCGTATTGAAACACGTTTTTCTCATGGTGAAATTGGCTGGCGAAGACTTAACTGCTTTCGAGAAAACCGTGGTATTACAATTTGACGAAATAAAAGAGAAAGCCATTCATGAATAAGATATATCTAATGATCAAGCGCTGGGACCCCATAGTCAAATGCAAGTAATACAAGCCCGTGGACTCTTTTCAAAATGAAAGCAGCCAGTTTATATTGCATTCGATTAAAAAGTGACCAAATACATATTATTAAACATTATCACTGAATTGCATAATATATCTTACAACGTAGTGGCATGTGTAAGTGATTGTGGAGGTGGAAATGTCGGATTATGGAAACAACTGGAAATTGATTTATAGAAACCATTTCTTAAACATCCTAATACCGATAAGAACGTCTATATGTTTGGCAATGCGCCACATTTATTAAAACTTATAAGAAATTGGTTATTGGATACAGGTTTTCTATTAGATGGAAGTACAAAAATTACCAAAGAACCCCTACAAGCATTAATTAACCTTATGAATACAGAGGTTAATACCTGCTGGAAAATTTCTCAAAATCATATAGACTGTGAGAAAAGCCAAAGGCATAATGTAAAAATGGCTGCCCAACTTTTGTCTAATAGTGTGTCCACTGCACTTACTTGCTATAAACCAGGAAATGACAAAAAATGTGCGACGATTTAGGACATTTTATCGCAGATATCAACAAATGGTTTGATATATTTAACAGCTATGTTGAACATGGGTCAGTGCCTTCTAAAAATGCATATGGCATTGCCACATTTAGAAATGCAGAATGATCATAGTGTTACAAAGCACTTCAATAGACGTAGGTGCGGTGTTGCCACATCTCCAGAATTTCCCCCAACATCTGGGAATTTTTGCACAATCTGGCAACACCGCCTCCCACCCCCCTGGGGGTGCCTGGGGTGACCCCCCTCAGGCGAAGTCTCAACCCTCTAGGACCAGAAATAACGAAGTTACCAACTTGTGCCCCGTCGGAACGGATAACTGAGGTCTCCACATTCCGAACACCCTGTATATACACCCTGTATACGCAGAGAACCCTTACACCCTGTATACGCAGAGAGATCTTATAGTTCGAGAAACACCTCTTGTGTAACATAGGAGTGGTGACTACATTTGGATCATCCTGTATACACATCCCCCTGTATACACACGGGACCGATCTGTATTCACAGAACCTTCTAGTAAAAGAAGGTTCTGGAACGTTCTGGAATGGAACGCTCTAGAAAGGAGGGGAAGGTACGGCGAGTATATAAAAGCGAAAGCAAGCCAGCCCGAGTTAGTTCAGTTCAGTAAGAGAATGTGGTAGTGACTTGAAGAAGCAGTGTAAAGTGTTAAGAGAATAGCTACTGTAGTACCAGTGTAGAGACTTGTGTGGAGATTAGTAATTGCAGACAGTAAATTAAGTGTTTTGTGAGAGAGAAATTCTAGAAATTTTATTGTATCCATATTTAGAGTGTAAATAAAGTTGTTTTGTTAAAATTTAAAGTCTCACTTATCCAGAACCCGGAGAAAACGCAACAATTTGGTGTCAGAAGTGTGGGATAAGTGAGTGAAGAAGTGAACAAGCAAGCTAGCTGTAAATGGTAAACACCAGATCGACTGACTACGACAAGATGGCTGAAATCAAAGAGTTGATGGACTTACTGAAAAAGCAACGCGAAGAAGACGAACAACGACGACAAGAAGAAGAAAGAAGACGTCGCGAAGAAGACGAACGACGGCGGCAAGAAGATAAAGAAGACCTCAAGAGGCAACGCGAAGAAGACAAAGAAGAACTCAAGAAGCAACGCGAAGAAGACGAACAACGACGACAAGAAGATAAAGAAGACCTCCGAAGTATGTTCCACAATATGAGAATCGATGTAAAAGAAGAAATTGAACAGATCAACGAACAAATAGAAAAGGTGAACAGTAAAGTGGAAAATGCAACAGAGGATTGGAACAAACGATGGGAAGAAGTTGAAGGGTTGAAAGAACAAATGAAGATGATGATGAAAGGCACAGAAGTCAGACATAGAATGCTACAAGTGTGGTAGGAAAGGGCACATAAGTAGGCAGTGCTCACAAACCCAACAGGTGGCTCGCAGAAGACAAGAATATACCAACAGTGAGCGCCATCAGGGAAAACGACCTGACGCCAGTGTAGGTGGGCGACACGTGGCATGCGGGACCCAAGGCCCCAAAGTCAGGGTCTCCACTATCCGACGCTACCACGAGAGCCTCGTTATACCTGGTAGCATAGACGGGAGACAATGCAGTTTCACCATCGATACTGGCGCCACTAGATCCGTTGTACGCCCAGACATGTTGCCAAACAAGTCGGCACTCACTACCAACAAACAGCCTGTATTGGAGACGGCAAAAGGGGATAGAATAGCCGTGCATGGAGAGGCCACTGTTTACATTAGGCTGGGCAGTACTGAGCTACAGGTAAGGGCTGCCGTCGCAGAAATCGTCGACGAATTTATTCTGGGCCTGGATTTAATGGAAGATTTCGATGTCCTATCAGTAGACTTCCAGAATAAGATCTTGAAAATCGGTAACGAAGAGTTGTATTTATCTCCAACAGCAGGCGAAGCTAATCCCAGGGTGAGACTTATTGTCGACGAAGATACACGGATTCCTGGTAACAGTGAGAGGATTGTCAGAGCCAGGCTAGAGAAGAAACTTGATGGTATGTCTGCTCTCATAGCGGAGCCCCTAAAAGATAGACATGATGGTGCCCTCGTCGCACGATGCTTAGTAGACCCGAAGAGGACAATACCCATAAGAGTGGCTAACGTGCAAACTAACAGGGTCACATTGAAGAAAGGTGAGGTTATCGCCACTTGCGAGCCCATTGACCGAGTGACGTTGTCAAGAAAGGTGACACCCACGGCATTAGACAGAAGACTGCCAGTAGAAATGGTAGAGCGGTTCAAGAATTCTTGGGGCCAATTGAACGACATGGAGATGGAAATGGCCCTGAAGTTCGTATTGGAGGAGGCCGATATTTTCGCTCAAGATAAAATCACAGGTCGTACGAGTCTAGTGCAACACAGAATTAATACTGGCGACGCAAGACCAATTAGACAGCCGCCGAGAAGACTGCCTTTTGCCAAGCAATCAGAAATCAAGGCGATGGTTAACGAAATGCTGGAAGATGGTGTGATTGAGGAGTCTAATAGTCCTTGGTCGTCCCCAGTAGTTTTGGTCACCAAGAAAGACGGCACTATGAGATTTTGCGTGGACTATAGGAAGCTGAATGATGTCACCAAGAAAGACAGTTATCCCCTGCCCCGGATCGACGACACTTTGAACACTTTGGCCGGATCAAAGTGGTTCTCTACATTAGACCTGAAAAGTGGCTACTGGCAAGTAGAACTCCATAAAGACGATAAGGAGAAGACTGCTTTTTCAACCGGGAATGGGTTGTACCAATTCAAGGTCATGCCATTCGGCTTATGTAATGCTCCTGCCACCTTCGAGCGACTAATGGAGTTAGTGCTGAGAGGACTTACATGGGAAACATGCCTGGTGTATCTCGACGATGTCATGGTGATTGGAAGAACTTTCGATGAACACCTGTCGAATCTGAAGCAGGTTTTCTCCAGGCTGAGAGGTGCCAATCTGCAACTCAATCCCAAGAAATGCGTCCTCTTCCAGAAGAAAGTGAGTTTCCTCGGACATGTCGTTTCTGAGAAAGGGATAGAAACTGATCCAGAGAAAATAAAGGCAGTAAGAGACTGGCCTGTGCCGAAGAACAAACATGAGGTCAGAAGTTTTCTGGGACTTTGCAGCTACTACCGACGCTTTGTGAAGTACTTCAGCAGCATTGCGAAACCTCTGCATAGCCTGACTGAAAATAAGGTTGAGTTCATCTGGTCACCAGATTGCCAAGAGTCTTTTAGAGAACTCAAACATCGTCTTCTCACTGCTCCTATACTGGCTTATCCTCGGGACGAAGGACTGTTCATACTGGACACCGATGCTTCCCAGTATGGCATTGGGGCAGTACTCTCACAGGTCCAAGCCGGAGAAGAAATTGTGATAGGCTACTTCAGCAAAACGTTCGGAAAAGCAGAAAGAAATTACTGTGTAACCCGGAAAGAACTGCTGGCAGTTGTAAGATCCATCGAACATTTCCACAGCTTCCTGTACGGAAGAACATTCCGCGTGAGGTCAGATCACTCTGCTCTGCAATGGCTTCTGAACTTTAGAAATCCCGAAGGACAGATAGCACGATGGATAGAGAAACTGCAGAGCTACGACTTCCGGATTGAACATCGAAGAGGAAGAAGTCACGCCAATGCAGACAGCCTGTCAAGAAGACCATGTTCAGTGCATGAATGTAAATTTTGCGAGCGACAAGAGAACAAAGAGATCGACAAAGTAACTCATCAGATCAAACAACTGGTGGCAGGACAGGAGAATAACACCGATCTAGACGTAAATCTTGAATACATCAGAGACGCACAGAAGACAGATCCAGACTTGAAAAATATTAGAGAATGGCTACAAAAGGGAAAAAGACCTAAGTGGCACGATGTGTCCCGGTTTGGGGCGGAGGTTAAAGGCTACTGGCTACAATGGGACTCCTTGTGTCTAAAGAATGACTTGATCACTCGAAAATGGGAAACTGCCGATGGTAGAGACTGTATATACCAGACCGTTGTGCCAAGTGAGTGCATAGACAGTGTTCTTCAAGAGTTACACAATAGTAGAAGTGGAGGCCACTTTGGGGTCAACAGGACTCTTGCCAGAGTGAGAGACCGCTTCTATTGGATAAACTGCCGAAGAAGCGTGGAAGAATGGTGCAAAAGGTGTGACCAATGTGCTTCAAAGAAAGGACCAAAGACCCGATCCAGAGGAAAAATGATGCAGTACATCTCAGGTACACCGTGGGAGAGAGTTGCCGTAGACATCGCAGGACCTTTTCCCATCACAGAGTCTGGGAACAGATACATAATGGTGGCGATGGACTACTTCTCGAAATGGCCTGAAGTTGCGCCGATCCCCAACCAAGAGGCAACGACCGTGGCAGAAGCCCTGATGGAAAATGTCATATCACGGCATGGCGTACCCTTGGAGATTCACACCGACCAGGGCCGGAATTTCGAATCAGAGAGCCTAATGGACTTGCTAGGCATAAAGAAAACGAGAACAACGCCACTCCACCCTCAATCAGACGGCATGGTAGAACGGCATAACAGGACCATCAATCAGTATCTTGCTATGTTTGTCGACGAGAATCAGAGAACCTGGGACAAGTTGATACCTCTGTTCCTCCTAGCTTACAGAAGCTCTCAGCATGAATCTACCGGCTACACTCCATCCATGATGTTGACCGGCAGAGAGATGCGGTTACCAATCGACATGACGAGACCACCACCGAACGAGGACATAGCGGACCTAGCTACGTTACCTGAGTATGTCGCCGACCTAGAAGGAAAACTGCGCACTATACACAGATGTGTCAGAGATAGGCTCCTCTTAAGCAGTGACCGGATGAAGATGCGCTTGGATCGCAGAGCAACACCCCATACATTCAAGGAAGGTGATGCAGTGTGGCTGTACCAACCAACAAGGAGAAAGGGCCTCAGTCCCAAACTTCAGAAACCATGGGAAGGGCCATACTTGGTGACTAAGAAAATTAACGACCTAGTCTACAGAATCCAGCTGTCTCCAAGAACTAAACCCAAAGTTGTTCACATAGAGAGGTTGAGTCCCTATCGGGGCAACGAACCCCCAAGTTGGCGGCCGGTAAATACTGTTCGGGACGAACAGTCTTAAGGAGGGGGGCAGTGTTACAAAGCACTTCAATAGACGTAGGTGCGGTGTTGCCACATCTCCAGAATTTCCCCCAACATCTGGGAATTTTTGCACAATCTGGCAACACCGCCTCCCCACCCCCCTGGGGGTGCCTGGGGTGACCCCCCTCAGGCGAAGTCTCAACCCTCTAGGACCAGAAATAACGAAGTTACCAACTTGTGCCCCGTCGGAACGGATAACTGAGGTCTGCACATTCCGAACACCCTGTATATACACCCTGTATACGCAGAGAACCCTTACACCCTGTATACGCAGAGAGATCTTATAGTTCGAGAAACACCTCTTGTGTAACATAGGAGTGGTGACTACATTTGGATCATTCTGTATACACATCCCCCTGTATACACACGGGACCGATCTGTATTCACAGAACCTTCTAGTAAAAGAAGGTTCTGGAACGTTCTGGAATGGAACGCTCTAGAAAGGAGGGGAAGGAACGGCGAGTATATAAAAGCGAAAGCAAGCCAGCCCGAGTTAGTTCAGTTCAGTAAGAGAATGTGGTAGTGACTTGAAGAAGCAGTGTAAAGTGTTAAGAGAGTAGCTACTGTAGTACCAGTGTAGAGACTTGTGTGGAGATTAGTAATTGTAGACAGTAAATTAAGTGTTTTGTGAGAGAGAAATTCTAGAAATTTTATTGTATCCATATTTAGAGTGTAAATAAAGTTGTTTTGTTAAAATTTAAAGTCTCACTTATCCAGAACCCGGAGAAAACGCAACAATATAAATAGAATGATTTCTACTATATATTCTATGCGAGCACTTGGAAAGAATTCTCTACAGATATTTCAAAAAGGTATGATAATGTCTATGAAATCTTTACAGTTGTTATTTAGTGACATGAGAAAATTTTTGGGCTAATGGATAATTATCCGCAGCCAAAAAAAAGCGCGAGAGAAGATTTTGATATTAAATACCATTTGTACTTATAAGCTAAACCAAGATGGACTTGAAAACTTTTTTGCTCAAATTTGTAGCCGAGAGACAAATGAACATCCTAGCACATTAGCAGCCATCCACCGAATAAGGATGATAATTCTTGGCAAAAACTCAGAAATTTTAGATGCAAAAGTAAATACAAAAGATATAGTTATTGAAGAATACATAACACCCAAAGTTTTAGAGAAGGTAAAACTTCAACTGCATGAAAGCAAAGATTTGGAAGAAACAAAAGGGTTAAATTCAAGTAGTTCTTTTTCATCGGTGTGATCTGCTGATGCTTGTATGTCTGGCAGTACATCGTCTGACTCTTTTTATAAAAACTCTCCCGAAACAACAGAGGATGCACTCGAATATAGTGCTGGATATATAGCGAAAATACATAAAGATATTCCCAGTTTGGAAGATTTTACTTATAAATTTAAAAATGACCATACTTATAATATACCTTCATGGGTTCAACAATTGTCTTTTGGCGGTGTAATTAAGCCCAGTACTCAATGGCTTAAGAAAATTAAAATATATAATACATATTTTGAAAAATATCATGAAGGTTCTATTCGGCGAGGTCCCAGAGTTGTTAGTAAACTAGCAAATAAAATATAAAAAAATATGACATGCCATTAAAACTTATTTATGTTTTGCAAGCTGAGAACTATAATGAGAATTAATTTCAATAATTTTAAAGCTCAAAGCATCAAAAATTTGAAAAGAAAAACTTCGACACAGGATAGCCAAAGAACAAAAGTCAGAAAATTAAATAAAATATTAAATTAACAAAAAACTGAATGTTTTTCGTAACCGAAGAATGAAAAATAATTGTTTTAATCAAGTCTTTTCTCATTAAAAATGTTTTTTATTTGATTGAAGAAATTCTAATTCATGATTAAAGGTGTCTATGAGAAACACAAATAATTTTAACTCTTTTAAATAATTTCAATTTTTATATGTAACTCTACTTGTACTATTTTTCCAGTTTTAATTTACAATGTTTTAATTTGTCCTCATATTAATTTTTATCATATTTGTACGCTGTATGTTTTTTATTCTAGTAAAGGAAACCATGCAATCTGACCTCTGTAAACTAAAATTGTGTACTTTTATGTATGTTAACATATTGCGTAAATATATGTTTTTTATTACTAGATTACACTTTATGGATGATGAATTTTTGACTAGGGTGATGAAGTTTTTTACTTGTATTAATAAAACTTAATACGATAAATAAAGTTTATCTATCTATATATATATATATATATATATATATATATATATATATATATATATATATATATATATATATATATATATATCTTGCTCATCCCTTGCTAAGTAACCGACTATAATTCGTGTTAATTAAATTGCTTCTATAAACGTTAAAAATATTGTCAATTTATAGCAAGTAAAAGTGGAATTACAGAAAAAGAGAAAACTGTGATTGTAGAAAAAGTATAACGTGTTACATGTGCAGAAATACAATTTCTCACTCGTAAGAAATTTGCCATTTTTTGCACTTGTCCCACAATGTACTATTTTGTGAATTTTAGACGTTGCATGTATAAGCACAGGACTTATCATGGTTTTGTATAATTTTGACAATTAAATCGAAATTATTATGCTCATTATTATGTAATAGTAAGAATCTAATAAATTGTCGGTGACCATTGGCAAAGATATTACATTAGATACGTTAAATAAATATTATGCGTTTTCTTCATTTACATATATTTTGATAAGTTGAATGAAATGAGAAATTTGCTAAAAATAATATAAATGACAATAAGTATCAAAAGACTGGCATACAAAATTATCGCATGATTAATTTTTTTTCTTCTTCAATAAAAAAAAATTACGTGGGCCTATTTTTATTATCTTGGTCAACGCCGCGACGCAAGAAAACGAGACACATCAAACTTTAATTGTTATCAAAATTTAATAAATCGTGGCTAATCCAGGCAATCTTACATTCCAACAATTCCTAATTTGATATCTGGTGATTGACCGTTATTTTGGTTGTAGAGCGTTCGCATTAGCGTAATCTTATTTGTCATTAAGTTTACTTTCATTTAGGTCCTATGCATTTTTTTGTCCGATGCTCATAAAAAGAGTGGTGAGCAAAAATAAAGAGACCAGTTCACCGGGCGCTAATAGTTGCCAACAGTTGAATTGTGTCAAGAAAGGTTCGCAACTGTTGGTGTCCGGTGAACCTGTTATTGATTTAATAATCAGTGTGCGAGTTCACCAGGTGCAAGTACCTGCCAGCGCTGAATTGTTTAGTCAAAAAATGTTGAGTTTTTTTGTGACATAACTGCAGCGCTGGCAAGCTACTGGCGCCTGGTGTACTCGCCAAGCGGTTCTCGCTAGCACCTACAACACAATGGCTGAGTTCACCAGGCGCTAACAGTTGCCAACAATTGTCTCAACATTTGTCAACCTTTCTTGACACAATAATTAAACTGTTGGTTCCTGGTAGACTAGATATATCTAGACATACAACAGAGTTTGGCAGCGCTATCATTCTAATCTCTGTGGTGGGTTGAGTTGTATCATAGATAAAATAATATCAAGAAATGTCTATTGTCTATGGCTACTTACGCAACGAGCATCCCCCGACAGTAAGAACTCCGTTGCATTGATCAAGCGCACTTTGTAGAATATTTCAAGTAAGGAAATAAAACACCTCCCTGACGTACTGTTTTCAAACAATCCTCCAAACTGACCTTCCTCACCTACCTAAATAAAGGACAAAGGGGAAGGAAAAGTACATTGTGCTCATATGAATGGCAGGGTTGATTTTCCTTCTCCTTTTCGCTTTTAATTAGGCAAACTGATGTCAGGGCAGGTCAGTTGGGAGGAGTGTGTGTAAACAGCACGCCAGGGAGTTTTTTTTATTTTGTTACTTAAAATATTCTGCGCAGTGCGCATGATTAGTCAACCGAGTTTTTACTGTCGAGAGAAGCTCATGATACGCACACGCATGGTGGCATAGAATGATGAGTTATGACAACAAGAAATTCAGGCACACCTACCGATTGTCCACTATACACTACTCTCTAAGCCATATGATTTCTACATCACACCCTTACCATCGTACTACTAAATAATGTTTCTTTCAGTTATTAACACCCGTCGATCTTAATCTATATTTATAACCACAGTCTAATCTAAAATTACAATATTTACATCCAATTTTTAACTATACTGACTTTCCGAAAAAACCCAGCACTCAGTAAAGAGTCGTCCAATTACAATAAAATTTTCTATACTACTCCGTTTTATCTCTGATAAGAAATGAGAATAAAATGGACGAAAAATTTTAAGAGGTGTACACTTTTTAATTTTTGTTTTATCTCCTTAAATTTGCATTTCCTTCAATTTGAAACAATTAGCGATTTCTGCTCAATTTATTAAGTCATTATGGCTAGACCATTTTTACGTCTTCTACTGTCACCTCGAGATCATGCTGCTCGGCTTGAGTAATGTAACGACTGATAAAATTGGGACGGTGAATGGATCGTGTTGTGTTCTCTGATGAGGGTCGATTCTGTCTTTGGGTCCACGATGATCGCAGAAGAGAAAGACGATTACGTGGAGAACGCAGATATTTAGAATTTACTGTGGAACAGAGTATGGCTCTTACACGGGGGTTATGGTATGGTGTGCGATAGCACACGGTAGCAGATCACATCTTATTTTTATTGACAGAAATTTGAATGCAAATGATTACATACAAAACGTATTGCAGCCTGCTTCACTGCCATGCCTACGAAGGTTAATTCAACCTCTTCCACAGTTTGTGGCTAATGGACCTGGTTTCCGAGGCCATACAATAGTTATCACACATACACACACAACCCCTTCTCCAACAAAAGAACCAACGTCATCATACAGCAAGGGTTACTCCTAGGTTCTTACAAGAAAATAACGTGACCATGTTTCTATGGCCTTCTCGCTCCCCAGACTTGTCACCAATCGAACATGTGTAGGGAATGATTAGAATTCGACTGGGCAATTTACCCCAACCACCAAAGAGTTGACCTTCGTCACCGAATTAAAGAAGCCTGGGAAGACATTTATCAAGATTCAGAGACCGTAAATAATTTAATTTAAAGCATGCCTCGAAGTGTTATCGAATGCATAAGAAACCGCGGCAGCCAACTCAATATTAAAAGAACTTTTTAAAGTTTGACACACTATGGCACAATTACTGGGTGATCAGATTTTTTTCAAAGTCAGTATATATTTTAGGTGAGATAAAAGTAAGGTGTAAAACTACGCTACATAACAAGCGCAAACTATTTCGCAGCGTAAAAATAAAGTACTTGTTGGGCTTGCTGCTGGCAAAATTCAGCAGTGTCGTCTAACATAAAAGAGCTGTCAGGTCTCATGCGGCCGCTAGGTAAATTTTCGTTCTTACGGATATGCGGGGTCATCAGGCGCCAGCACCTGAGTTTAAGCGCTTATCTGCTGACTACCAATGCATTTTAGCAGTTGTAAGTGATGAACGCACAGTGACATTTTGTCTGTGATTCCGCTTTGACAAAACGGCAATAGTTGAGTTAGCAGAAGCTTAGCGGACTTGGTGAGCACATATGTTGACACAATTATTCAACTGTTAACGCCCGCTGAAATCGGCAGAATGGCTGCGTTCACTTTTAGGCGCCAAGAGCTGAGTTTAAGCTGCTGAAAATCTGATAAACGCATTATTATCTTCAAGCAGTATTTTGACATTTCGTTGTTGTTTTAAAATTGAACGCTATAGGTTGTAATTATAATCCGAAATCAAAACAACACTTTAGAACAGTTTTAAAATGTAAAATGAAGAATTAAAAAAAATGATCAAATTTAGTAACTCCATTCTAATGAAATTAACTTATGATTTACTTGATATCACTGTGATAAGACTGACAACAGCAAATTTAGCCTAATCAATGAATAGAATGCAGCCGGAAAGAACCAAAACAACGAAAAAGGAGAATCTTACGAATATGTAATATCAAATTACACTCCACATAACTTTTATTACAATTTTAGAGTGTCTCGAACCACTTTCTAGGGATTGAAAATCGCACAGAATACCGGCGAAAATAGACAAGTTCAAAACAGTTCGTGCCTACTGAACTACGCACGCTCCAGCATTACATGTTGCGAAGCTTTATTCCTCTTTGAGAAATCTGTAACAGTTGAGTTCCTGCTCAAACTCAGCGGTAGTTGAATCGAAACTTTGACTCAGCTATTCAACTATTTGGAATTGGTGAACGCAGCCATTGTTATAATAAATATGTTACACTAGTATCGTATTTGGTTTAAAGATGTTGGCGACACTGCTCCATAGAGATACTTGTAATTTGCTTTTCCATTATGTATAATTAATAATGATAATAGTGTATGATATGAGTCTAAGAGTGTGACTGACTAACATGGCCGCATGTTAAATACAAATTTTCTTTATTGTTTGCCAACGTTATTTAAAGATTTAGTAGTGGTGTTTGATACAAACATTATTAAAAAACATCGTGATAACTATACATTTTCTTATTCAAGAACTTTAATAGGTGGTTCAGTTGACCTTTTTCGAAGTCCACCGGTTTATTGTCGGTTGTCGGCTCCTCCCATTAATTGATAGTTTCTAAACACTAAAAACAGTTTCTTTATTATTATATATATAGAGACGGCATTTGAACTTTTACAATTGCTTATAAATAAAGTAAGCATGCTTCAGGAACACCATCACATGTCTCAAAACGGGATTCAGAGAAATGCCAGGCAAGTATCTTAGCTTTTTTTCATGAGATTTGCCCACCCATCGAAAATGTCAATCCTATATTCCCATTAAAAATCCAGATATGTTTTTCATAGTATATGAAAATTAGAAGTGGCAATTTTATCTTCCAAAACTTACTGCTTTTGTTATAACCAGCTAGCAATTAATCAATAACCCTTATATTGTATAAGCTGGCCATGAAATCTTATGGAATTATGATGTATAAGAAACATAGGTATATTGTAATTTTTTCTCTCACCAAACTTATTAAATATCACCACATGTCAAAAAACTTATTTAGTTTTTGTAATTTTATGTGCCCATATGCATAAAGAGACCACATATTATTTCTAGATGTAAAACTGAATAAAAGGAAAGTACCTATTTTTCTAATAATATCAAATACTGTAAGAGCCTAGGTGGTTCAGTGGCCTCTGAACCAAAGGGTACTGGGTGGGATTCTCAGGGTTCCCCTTTTACTTTTTCAGTGTATCCTGTAAAATTAATGAGGTTGTGGCATTGTAATTGAGCAAATTGAATGTCTGCACACGTTCCACCCTTTGGAGTGGGCATAGAGCTGTCGTCCGGTGTCCATACGAGGTTGGGTACGTTAAAGATTCCTACCCACCTTACAGAAAGGCAGGGATTCTGCAAAATTTCCAGGATGGTGAGGTAAAACTGCTCCTGGGAGTCTATGATTGGCTATAGTCGCGGAAATAGATTAGAGAAACAAAAACACATCAAATATTCTATTTTGTTAAAAGATATAGGTGTTAAGGAAAAAGTTTAACACAGCAAGTTTTGTCTGAAGGTTTGATAATGTTTTAATCCAAGAGTGGTTTAGGTTGGTGAAAACTGTTTAGACCTCTAAGCTATTAACCTGTTAGTGATGGCTGTCGTTCTCACAGACCAAACAAACATAAAAATGTAAATATTGTTGAGGAGTAAAGGTAGTGGGGATCATTGGTTAAGATAAAACCAAACTACCTGAAAGCAATATCGAGGTAAAGATGTGTTGTAGACACCTCAGTAGCAAACAAACAATTCGGGCAGAACTCTTGCCAGATGAGTATTACCAAGGGTCATTTTATATAAAGAAGGAAATCAATGGATGAACAAATGTTTTTATAATGTAAATAAATGATAATATGGCGTCATCTACATAAATCGATATTTGGATTATTTAGCGAAAACCAGTAGGAAAGCGGAAATGTAAAAAGTAAATTTTCACCCACTGTGGTCCAGTGGAAAAAACGTGGGCCTCTGGACCGATGGGTACTGGCTTCGATTCCCAGGTTTCCCCTCTCCGCCCTTTTCAGTAAATCAGTAACATCAACAGAGGTTCTGCCATTGTGATTGAGCAAGGTAATCTGCACGTTCCGCCCTTCCCAGGGGCGTAAAGCCGTCAGTCCCGTGCCCATGCTTTTTTGGGCACGTTAAATATCCAAATTGCCCGGGCAGTGCGGTGAGTTAATCACTTTGATAAAGTAAATGAAGCAATTTCCGTTGCAAATTGCCGATGATAAATACAACTGTATATGCTCATAGCAGACAGTATCCAATATATTATTTTGAAAAGTTGAAATGTTTCATGGTAATGAAGCAATTTCTACTGACAACTGTCGATGATAAACATAACAGAGAAAATGGCTCAAAATAGGTTTCCCATCAAAGTGTTTGTTTATATGTTAGGGTCCAACCTTAAATGAGTATGAAAAGTGAATAAAGCAATTTCTGTTGCGAATTGCTGATGATAAATACAACTGTATATGCTAATAGTAGAAGGAATCCAATATATTATTTTGAAAAGTTGAAATGTTTCATGGTAAACAACTGTCGATGATAAACATAACAGAGAAAATGGCTCAAAATAGGTTTCCCTTTGAAGTGTTTCTTTATATTTAAGATGGAGGGGCGCATTTTGCATTTTCGCCTGGCTAAATATGAAATATATGTAAGAGTTTCAAAGCAGTATGAATGCAGGCATATATACACATTCTGAGGCATTAACTTGCCTTCATAAATGAAAAACCACATTTTAACCTTGAATGGGCATATAACAAAAGTCAATGAAGCAATGTTTGTTGCAAATTGCTCATGAGAAATAAAAATGTAATGTATTGTATTGACCCGTTTCCACACCATCTTTACCCAAAAGTTGAATTGTTTCATAGTAATGAAGCAATTTCTAGTGGCAACTGTCGATGATAAACATAACTGAGAAAATGGTTCAAAATAGATTTCCCTTCAAAGTGTTTGTTTTTGTTTAACATGGAGGGACGCATATCACATTTTCGCCTGGCTAAATATGAAATATATGTAAGAGTTTCAAAGCAGTATGCATGCAGGCATATATACACATTTAAGGTTGGAAACTAAAATATAAACAAACACTTCGAAGGGAAACCTTTTTTGAGCCATTTTCTCTGTTATGTTTATCGTCGACAGCTGTCAGTAGAAATTGCTTCATTACTTTGAAACATTTCAACTTTTGGGTAAAGATGGTGTGGAAACAGGTCAATACATTAAATTTTTATTTCTCATGAGCATTTTGCAACAAACATTGCTTTTCAAAACTTTTCAAAATAATATATTGCATACCGTCTGCTATTAGCATATACAGTTGTATTTACCATCAGAAATTCGCAACGGAAATTGCTTCATTCACTTTTCATACTCATTTAAGGTTGCAAACTAAAATATAAACAAACACTTTGAAGGGGAACATATTTTGAGCCATTTTCTCTGTTATGTCATCGACAGTTGTCAGTAGAAATTGCTTCATTACCATGAAACATTTCAACTTTTTAAAATAATATATTGGATACTGCCCGCTACGAGTATATACAGTTGTATTTATCATCGGCAATTCGCAACGGAAATTGTTTCATTGACTTTATTAAAGTGATTAACTCACCGCACTGCCCGGGAAATTTGGATATTTAACGTGCCCAAAAAAGCATGGGCACGGGACCGACGGCTTTACGCCCCTGGGAAGGGCGGAACGTGCAGATTACCTTGCTCAATCACAATGTCAGAACCTCTGTTGATGTTACTGATTTACTGAAAAGGGCGGAGATGGGAAACCTGGGAATCGAACCCAGTACCCATCGGTCCATTGCCTTTATTAAAATGATTCATTCACCGCACTCTCCGGGAAATTTGGATCTTTAACGTGCCCAACACACGGGACCGACGGCTTTACGCCCGTTGGGAAGGGCGGAACGTGCAGATACCTTGCTCAATCACAATGCCAGAACCTCTGTTGATGTTACTGATTTACTGAAAAGGGGGAGAGGGGAAACCTGAGTCTCGAACCTAGTAGTACCCTTGGGTCCAGAGGCCCACGTTCTCTCCAGTGGACCACCGTGGCTCAAACTTTACTTTTTACATTTCCGTTTTCCTACTGCTTTCCGCTAAATAATTCAAATATCGATTTATGTAGATGACGTCATATTATCATTTCTTTGCATTATAAAAACGTTTGTTCACCCCTTGATTTCCTTATTTATTTAAAATGACCCTTGATACTCATTTGGTAACAGTGCTCATCGTCGCGCGTTCAATTCTGCGTTCCGATTCTACCCGAATTGTTTTTTTACTGCTGAGGTGTCTACAATACATCTTTACCAATATCTGCATACCCGAAGTGGGGATCCAGGAATAGGGTATACAATATAAAATAAAAATCAGTATTACTTGGCTTGAACTTGGGTTGCTTAATCTTGTATCAATTTACATAATATAATAATTATGCAACTAGGTTAGGTATTGAACACTGTAAATTAAAACTGAAGGATTAAACCCTAAAATGAAATTACACTGTGACAATTAATTTATCCAATTAACAGACCTAAAAAGTTGTATTCCATATAACAAGTAAAGGAAGATTTGAATTAATAACTAGTTTCTGTTAGCAATCAATGAAAGTTTTCACTTCAGCACTTTAAATGATTTCTAATTTTCATAACGTAGTATGTCACATGACAGAAAAATGTCTGATGACACTAACATGGTATCATTTATCTGTTAAAAACTATCGTTTTTATTTATCATACAATGCTGTTAGCCAACTAAATAATAAGTTGCAGTGTTTTTTTTTGTGCCTGCTCTTATAGTTTTTTATTGATACTAGGCTGGGTATTAGGCTGTTACTTATGTCAGCTGGGGCTGGGTGGTTCGTTGGATGAGTATGTGCGTGCATGCATTCCAAAGGAGCCGGAAGAGCAAGATGATGGTGGCTCATCTACACATACTTTCACCAAGGCATGTCAGGCAGCTTTGGTTGTCCAGTGGTAAGAACGTGTGCCTCTAAAACCATAAGTCCTGGGTACCATTCCCAGGAGGGTATCATTGTACTTTTAGTGAATTTGTATTTAAAAAAATTCACTAATAGAGGTATCGATGGTGAGACTGCAAAAAAAATTCAAATAAGCGCGAACTAGGACCCCTAGAACCCATATCCGGGGCCACTTTGTATGTTTATATATATATATATATATATATATATATATATATATATATATATATATATATATATATATATATAATAATATATATATATAAACATACAAAGTGGCCCCGGATATGGGTTCTAGGGGTCCTAGTTCGCGCTTATTTGAATTTTTTTTGCAGTCTCACCATCGATACCTCTATTAGTGAATTTTTTTAAATACAAATTCACTAAAAGTACAATGATACCCTCCTGGGAATGGTACCCAGGACTTATGGTTTTAGAGGCACACGTTCTTACCACTGGACAACCAAAGCTGCCTGACATGCCTTGGTGAAAGTATGTGTAGATGAGCCACCATCGTCTTGCTCTTTCGGCTCCTTTGGAATGCATGCACGCACATACTCATCCAACGAACCACCCAGCCCCAGCTGACATAAGTAACAGCCTAATACCCAGCCTAGTATCAATAAAAAACTATAAGAGCAGGCACAAAAAAAACACTGCAACTTATTATTTAGTTGGCTAACAGCATTGTATGATAAATAAAAACGATAGTTTTTAACAGATAAATGATACCATGTTAGTGTCATCAGACATTTTTCTGTCATGTGACATACTACGTTATGAAAATTAGAAATCATTTAAAGTGCTGAAGTGAAAACTTTCATTGATTGCTAACAGAAACTAGTTATTAATTCAAATCTACCTTTACTTGTTATATGGAATACAACTTTTTAAGTCTGTTAATTGGATAAATTAATTGTCACAGTGTAATTTCATTTTAAGGTTTAATCCTTCAGTTTTAATTTACAGTGTTCAATACCTAAGCTAGTTGCATAATTATTATATTATGTAAATTGATACAAGATTAAGCAACCCAAATTCAAGCCAAGTAATACTGATTTTTATTTTATATTGTATACCCTATTCCTGGATTCCCACTTCGGGTATGCAGATATTGGTAAAGATGTATTGTAGACACCTCAGCAGTAAAAAAACAATTCGGGTAGAATCGGAACGCAGAATTGAACGCGCGACGATGAGCACTGTTACCAAATGAGTATCAAGGGTCATTTTAAATAAATAAGGAAATCAAGGGGTGAACAAATGTTTTTATAATGCAAAGAAATGATAATATGACGTCATCTACATAAATCGATATTTGAATTATTTAGCGGAAAGCAGTAGGAAAACGGAAATGTAAAAAGTAAAGTTTGAGCCACGGTGGTCCACTGGAGAGAACGTGGGCCTCTGGACCCAAGGGTACTAGGTTCGATACTCAGGTTTCCCCTCTCCCCCTTTTTAGTAAATCAGTAACATCAACAGAGGTTCTGGCATTGTGATTGAGCAAGGTATCTGCACGTTCCGCCCTTCCCAACGGGCGTAAAGCCGTCGGTCCCGTGTGTTGGGCACGTTAAAGATCCAAATTTCCCGGAGAGTGCGGTGAATGAATCATTTTAATAAAGACAATGGACCGATGGGTACTGGGTTCGATTCCCAGGTTTCCCATCTCCGCCCTTTTCAGTAAATCAGTAACATCAACAGAGGTTCTGACATTGTGATTGAGCAAGGTAATCTGCACGTTCCGCCCTTCCCAGGGGCGTAAAGCCGTCGGTCCCGTGCCCATGCTTTTTTGGGCACGTTAAATATCCAAATTTCCCGGGCAGTGCGGTGAGTTAATCACTTTAATAAAGTCAATGAAGCAATTTCCGTTGCGAATTGCCGATGATAAATACAACTGTATATACTCGTAGCGGACAGTATCCAATATATTATTTTAAAAAGTTGAAATGTTTCATGGTAATGAAGCAATTTCTACTGACAACTGTCGATGACATAACAGAGAAAATGGCTCAAAATATGTTTCCCTTCAAAGTGTTTGTTTATATTTTAGTTTGCAACCTTAAATGAGTATGAAAAGTGAATGAAGCAATTTCCGTTGCGAATTTCTGATGATAAATACAACTGTATATGCTAATAGCAGACGGTATGCAATATATTATTTTGAAAAGTTGAAATGTTTCATGGTAAACAACTGTCGATGATAAACATAACAGAGAAAATGGCTCAAAATAGGTTTTCCTATATATATATATATATATATATATATATATATATATATATATATATATATATATATATATATATATATATATATATATATATATATATATATATATTTGTATATGTGTGTGTGTGTATCCATCCGATAACTCAAAAAATAATTAACCGATTTCGATGAAACTAAGCAAGTGCCTTTCTTTTATTAATGGCTTGGATGAGTTCGTTATCCAGGAAAATAGAACAGGGTTTTCCGGGAAAATTTTGAGTTTTCTTTCGAAAAAATTTTTTTCTCCGAAAATTACAAAGCTGTTTTAATGAAAATTAGTTGATATGTTGCCCTGGAAGAGACCTTACTGCGTACCAAAATTCAACTTTCTAAATTAATAGAAAATTGAGTTATTCAAGTTTTGAATTTTCTTTCGGAAAAAAGTTTTCTCAGAATATTAGAAAGTTATTGTTGCGTTTTCTCCGGGTTCTGGATAAGTGAGACTTTAAATTTTAACAAAACAACTTTATTTACACTCTAAATATGGATACAATAAAATTTCTAGAATGTCTCTCTCACAAAACACTTAATTTACTGGCCTTACAATTACTGATCCGCACACAAGTTACTATACTGGAACTACAGTCTAACACTTCACACTGATTACTGCTTGTTCAAGTCACTTCAACATTCTCTAACTGAACTGTCCTGGCTGGCTTGCTTTCGCGTTTATATACTCGCCGTACCTTCCACCACTTTCTGGAGCGTTCCATTCCAGAATTTTCCAGGACCTTCTTTTACTAGAAGGTTCTATGAATACAGATCGGTCCCGTGTGTATACAGGGGGATGCATATACAGGTGATCCCAATGTGGTCATCACTCCTATGTTACACAAGAGGTGTTTCTCGTAATATAAGATCTCTCTGCGTATACAGGGTGTAAGGGTTCTCTGCGCATACAGGGTGTGTATACAGGGTGTTCGGAATGTACAGACCTCAGTTATCCGTTCCGACGGGGTAAAAGTTGGTAACTTCGTTATTTCTGGTCCTAGAGGGTTGAAACTACGCCTGATGGGGGTCACCCCAGGCACCCCCAGGGGAGGCGGTGTGCAGATTGTGCAAAAATTCCCAGATGTTGGGGAAGTTCTGGAGATGTGGCAACACTGCACCTTCGTCTATTGAAGTGTTTTGTAACACTGCCCCCCTCCTTAAGACTGTTCGTCCCGAACAGTATTTACCGGCCGCCAACTTGGGGGTTCGTTGCCCCGATAGGGACTCAACCTCTCTATGTGAACAACTTTGGGTTTAGTTCTTGGGGACAGCTGGATTCTGTAGACTAGGTCGTTAATTTTCTTAGTCACCAAGTATGGCCCTTCCCATGGTTTCTGAAGTTTGGGACTAAGGCCCTTTCTCCTTGTTGGTTGGTACAGCCACACTGCATCACCTTCCTTGAATGTATGGGGTGTTGCTCTGCGATCCAAGCGCATCTTCATCCGGTCACTGCTTAAGAGGAGCCTATCTCTGACACATCTGTGTATAGTGCGCAGTTTTCCTTCTAGGTCGGCGACATACTCAGGTAACGTAGCTAGGTCCGCTATGTCTTCGTTCGGTGGTGGTCTCGTCATGTCGATTGGTAACCGCATCTCTCTGCCGGTCAACATCATGGATGGGGTGTAGCCGGTAGATTCATGCTGAGAGCTTCTGTAAGCTAGGAGGAACAGAGGTATCAGCTTGTCCCAGTTTCTCTGATTTTCATCGACAAACATAGCAAGATACTGGTTGATGGTTCTGTTATGCCGTTCGACCATGCCGTCTGATTGAGGGTGGAGTGGCGTTCTTGTTTTCTTTATGCCTAGCAAGTCCATTAGGCTCTTCCAGACCTCTGACTCGAAATTACGGCCCTGGTCGGTGTGAATCTCCAAGGGTACGCCATGCCGTGATATGACATTTTCCATCAGGGCTTCTGCTACGGTCGTTGCCTCTTGGTTGGGGATCGGCGCAACTTCAGGCCATTTCGAGAAGTAGTCCATCGCCACCATTATGTATTTGTTCCCAGACTCTGTGATGGGAAAAGGTCCTGCGATGTCTACGGCAACTCTCCCACGGTGTACCTGAGATGTACTGCATCATTTTTCCTCTGGATCGGGTCTTTAGTCCTTTCTTTGAAGCACATTGGTCACACCTTTTGCACCATTCTTCCACGCTTCTTCGGCAGTTTATCCAATAGAAGCGGTCTCTGACTCTGGCGAGAGTCCTGTTGACCCCAAAGTGACCTCCACTTCTACTATTGTGTAACTCTTGAAGAACACTGTCTATGCACTCACTTGGCACAACGGTCTGGTATATACAGTCTCTACCATCGGCAGTTTCCCATTTTCGAGTGATCATGTCATTCTTTAGACACAATGAGTCCCATTGTAGCCAGTAGCCTTTAACCTCCGCCCCAAACCGGGACACATCATGCCACTCAGGTCTTTTCCCTTTTTGTAGCCATTCTCTAATATTTTTCAAGTCTGGATCTGTCTTCTGTGCGTCTCTGATGTATTCAAGATTTACGTCTAGATCAGTATTATTCTCCTTTTCCGTCACCAGTTGTTTGATCTGATGAGTTACTTTGTCGATCTCTTTGTTCTCTTGTCGCTCGCAAAATTTACATTCATGCACTGAACATGGTCTTCTTGACAGGCTGTCTGCATTGGCGTGACTTCTTCCTCTTCGATGTTCAATCCGGAAGTCGTAGCTCTGCAGTTTCTCTATCCATCGTGCTATCTGTCCTTCGGGATTTCTAAAGTTCAGAAGCCATTGCAGAGCAGAGTGATCTGACCTCACGCGGAATGTTCTTCCGTACAGGAAGCTGTGGAAATGTTCGATGGATCTTACAACTGCCAGCAGTTCTTTCCGGGTTACACAGTAATTTCTTTCTGCTTTTCCGAACGTTTTGCTGAAGTAGCCTATCACAACTTCTTCTCCGGCTTGGAGCTGCGAGAGTACTGCCCCAATGCCATACTGGGAAGCATCAGTGTCCAGTATGAACAGTCCTTCGTCCTGAGGATAAGCCAGTATAGGAGCAGTGAGAAGACGATGTTTGAGCTCTCTAAAAGACTCTTGGCAATCTGGTGACCAGATGAACTCGGCCTTATTTTCGGTTAGGCTATGCAGAGGTTTCGCAATGCTGCTGAAGTACTTCACAAAGCGTCGGTAGTAGCTGCAAAGTCCCAGAAAACTTCTGACCTCGTGTTTGTTCTTCGGCACAGGCCAGTCTCTTACTGCCTTTATTTTCTCTGGATCGGTTTCTATCCCTTTCTGAGAAACGACATGTCCTAGGAAACTCACTTTCTTCTGGAAGAGGACGCATTTCTTGGGATTGAGTTGGCACCTCTCAGCCTGGAGAAAACTTGCTTCAGATTCGACAGGTGTTCATCGAAGGTCCTTCCAATCACCATGACATCGTCGAGATACACCAGGCATGTTTCCCATGTCAGTCCTCTCAGCACTAACTCCATTAGTCGCTCGAAGGTGGCAGGAGCATTACACAAGCCGAATGGCATGACCTTGAATTTGAACAACCCATTCCCGGTTGAAAAAGCAGTCTTATCCTTATCGTCTTTATGGAGTTCTACTTGCCAGTAGCCACTTTTCAGGTCTAATGTAGAGAACCACTTTGATCCGGCCAAAGTGTTCAAAGTGTCGTCGATCCGGGGCAGGGGATAACTATCCTTCTTGGTGACATCATTCAGCTTCCTATAGTCCACGCAAAATCTCATAGTGCCGTCTTTCTTGGTGACCAAAACTACTGGGGACGACCAAGGACTATTAGACTCCTCGATCACACCATCTTTCAGCATTTCGTTAACCATCGCCTTGATTTCTGATTGCTTGGCAAAAGGCAGTCTTCTCGGCGGCTGTCTAATTGGTCTTGCGTCGCCAGTATTATTTCTGTGTTGCACTAGACTCGTACGACCTGTGATTTTATCTTGAGCGAAAATATCGGCCTCCTCCAATATGAACTTCAGGGCCATTTCCATCTCCATGTCGTTCAATTGGCCCCATGAATTCTTGAACCGTTCTACTATCTCCACCGGCAGTCTTCTGTCTAATACAGTGGGTGTCACGTTTTTGGACGTCACTCGGTCTATGGGTTCGCAAGTGGCGATAACTTCTCCTCTCTTCAGTGTGACCCGGTTAGTTTGTACGTTGGCCACTCTTATGGGTATTGTCCTCTTCGGGTCTACTAAGCAACGTGCGACGAGGGCACCATCATGTCTATATTTTAGGGGCTCCGCTATGAGAGCATTCATACCATCAAATTTCTTCTCTAGTCTGGCTCTGACAATCTTCTCACTGTTACCAGGAATCCGTGTATCCTCGTCGACAATAAGTCTCACCCTGGGATCAGCCTTGCCTGCTGGCGGAGATAAGTACAACTCTTCGTTGCCGATTCTCAAGATCTTATTCTGGAAGTCTATTGAAAAAACATCGAACTCTTCCATTATATCCAAGCCCAGAATAAATTCGTCGACGATTTCTGCGACGACAGCCTTTACCTGTAGCTCAGTACTGCCCAGCTTAATGTAAACAGCGACCTCTCCATGCACGGGTATCCTATCCCCTTTCGCTGTCTCCAACACAGGCTGTTTGTTGGTCATGAGTGCTGACATGTTTGGCAACATGTCTGGACGTACAACGGATCTAGTGGCACCAGTATCGATGGTGAAACTGCATCGTCTTCCGCCTATGCTGCCAAATATAACGAGGCTCTCGCGGTAGCGTTGGATAGTGGATACCTTGACTTTGGGGCCTTGGGACTCGCACGCCAGCTGTCGCCCCCTTACACTGGCGTCAGGTCGTTTCCCTGATGGTGCTCCCTGTTGGTGTACTCTTGTCTTCTGTGAGCCACCTGTTGGGTTTGTGAGCACTGCCTACTTATGTGTCCTTTCCTACCACACTTGTAGCATTTTATGTCTGACCAATCTGCTTTTGTTTTACGTGCTCCGACCGTTGCAGTGAGCTTGCTTATGGCTTCCTTTATAAACTTTATTTCTTGCCTTAGTTCCCCAGACGTGTCTGAAAGGTCCTCTTTCTCCTTCACTTCGCGCAGCCTGTTGCGGCGAGGTTGAGATGCATTCTTCGCTGCTTCAAATTCCAAGCCGTAAATGACACAGTCTGTAAGTGTTTTGAATCTTCCGAGCCTTAAAGCTTGTTGCATTTCATTGTCAAGTACCCCATCGATGAAGGTCTGGACGGTGATCTGGTTGACAAATTCTTCTGGGGCTTGGGGACATGCCAGTCGCACAAGTTTCTCCACTTCGGCACTGAATTCTTGCAGAGTCTCATTTGGCTTCTGGACCCTTGTCTTTAGTTGTGTCTGGTAGACCTGGCTCATGTACTTGTTACCATATCTCAAATCTAGGGCCTGTATCACTGTTAAGTAGTTTTGCTGTTTCGACTCCGGGATGTTCTGGATGATTTCTAGGGCTTTGCCTCGAAGCGAGAGAATTAGAGCAGTTGCTGCCTGTTGTTCGCTCCACCCATTGCTGAGAGCTGCCGCCTCAAACTGCCACGATGTTTCTCCGTCAAAAGTCGGCGGCTTCAAGGTTCCATGAGGCTGCTGCACGGCTGGTACATCCGCCTCCGGGCGATTTTGAACTGGGGCCATTCCAGTAACTCCTCTTGGTTCAGTTCTATCAGTCTGGACAATCAAATGTTCGGTCAGTTCTTTATGTGTGCATTCTGTTCCTTTCATGATCATCTTCATTTGTTCTTTCAACCCTTCCACTTCTTCCCATCGTTTATTCAAATCCTCTGTTACATTTTCTACTTTCTTGTCCACATTTTCTATTTGTTCGTTGATCTGTTCAATTTCTTCTTTTACATCGACTCTTATATTGTGGAACATACTTCGGAGCTCTTCTTTATCTTCTTGTCGCCTCTGTTCCTCCTCTTGCCGTCTTCTCTCGTCTTCTTCGCGCCGTCTTCTTTCTTCTTCTTGTCGCAGTTGTTCGTCTTCTTCGCGTTGTCTTTTCAGTAAGTCCATCAACTCTTTGATTTCAGCCATCTCGTCGTAGTCAGTCGATCTGGTGTTTACCATTTACAGCTAGCTTGCTTGTTCACTTCTTCACTCACTTATCCCACACTTCTGACACCAAATTGTTGCGTTTTCTCCGGGTTCTGGATAAGTGAGACTTTAAATTTTAACAAAACAACTTTATTTACACTCTAAATATGGATACAATAAAATTTCTAGAATGTCTCTCTCACAAAACACTTAATTTACTGGCCTTACAATTACTAATCCGCACACAAGTTACTATACTGGAACTACAGTCTAACACTTCACACTGATTTGTGCTTGTTCAAGTCACTTCAACATTCTCTAACTGAACTGTCCTGGCTGGCTTGCTTTCGCGTTTATATACTCGCCGTACCTTCCACCACTTTCTGGAGCGTTCCATTCCAGAATTTTCCAGGACCTTCTTTTACTAGAAGGTTCTCTGAATACAGATCGGTCCCGTGTGTATACAGGGGGATGCATATACAGGATGATCCAAATGTGGTCATCACTCCTATGTTACACAAGAGGTGTTTCTCGTAATATAAGATCTCTCTGCGTATACAGGGTGTAAGGGTTCTCTGCGCATACAGGGTGTGTATACAGGGTGTTCGGAATGTGCAGACCTCAGTTATCCGTTCCGACGGGGTAAAAGTTGGTAACTTCGTTATTTCTGGTCCTAGAGGGTTGAGACTTCGCCTGATGGGGGTCACCCCCAGGGGAGGCGGTATTGCCAGATTGTGCAAAAATTCCCAGATGTTGGGGAAGTTCTGGAGATGTGGCAACACTGCACCTACGTCTATTGAAGTGCTTTGTAACATTATTTTAATGAAATTGGCGGATATCTTGCCTTAACTCAAAAAATAATTAACCTATTTTCTGAAACTCGACAAGTACCTTTCTTTTATTAATGGATTGGATGAGTTTGTTAGCCAGGAAAATCCGACCAGGTTTTCCGGGAAAATTTTGAGTTTTCTTTAGAAAAAATGTTTTTCTCCGAAAATTACAAAGCTATTTTAATGAAATTCGGTGAATACGTTGCCTTAGGAAAGATCTTACTGCATACCAAAATTGAACTTTCTAAGTTTATAGAAAATTGAGTTATTCAAATTTGAAGAATTTAATAAAAATTCACTACCATAACGCACTTGCTGCGGCCCGAACTTTTGTAGTATATATACTGCAAAATTAACATCATGCGAGGTTGTGACATCCGCTATAATTGCGGAAATAGACTGATGTAAAAAAAATGTAATATATTTTGGGAGGGTATTGTCACATTTGTAATATTCTTTCTCTACGAAAAGATAAGTAGTCTAAGCGGCAGCTCACTGACCATTATTACACTGATGGTAACAGGCAGCTCATAAATTGTGTTGGCAACATACCACTCGAGAATGACAGTTCGATAAACAATCTAAAGAGATAAGTACCCTTTGGGTTTCTCCAAGTGTACTTATCAGTGCGCATCACAGGTTCCAGTCTTCACATACTGAATCTAAAGAGAATGAGAAGTGGCAGGTGGAAGATTTTTAGAGTAATCCATTATTTAATTAACCTCCTCTTTGCCTGCATTTTATCCTGAAAGATGAAAAAATTGTTTTCACTGAAAATGATATATTTTGGGTACAAAGAAACATTGAAAACACATTTTATGGAAAAAATATTATAGAAAAAATATGGGTTTGTTCCCAGGTTGACCCATCCGGCAAATAAGGTGATCAACCTAAACGAAAGGGCAAAATAATGAAATCTCTTATAAATAAAAATCTAAAAAACAATTTCTCTTTTTTGTAATACACAGAGAAGTGTCACGTTTTGTACACTTTAAATAGGTTTTCCTGCCACAGTGCGGCTTTTACACCTTTGGCGGTTGTTATTTTCATAGGAAAAGTCTAATGTCATGTCGCAAAACAATATGATGATCAAAATATTGCCGAAAATAGTGATAGGGTCTTCCTATCTCAGCTCCATCATCCTGTTCTTCGAGAATGAATTCCGGAATTTGCAATGGAGTGGACTGAGTGGATACCTTGTTCCACTTGTAGGTAATTTTTCTATTTGATGTTTGAGATATACCACCAGCTGAAGCCTGGACAGGGACATTTGACGATGCTAAATCAGTTTCTTCTTCTGAAGAATTTTCATCTAGCTCGTCTGTTGGTCTGTAATCAGGATCTTCATCGCTGTCATCAAAATGTTCTTCACTCCCACTGGGAGGATAAGCAGCGATTTCATCGTCCATTGTGTGACCAATCCATCTGAAAAAAATCAGAAACATTTATTTCACAGAAATGCCCAGTGTTCCTATTCAGGATCAAACTATATTTACACAATGGTCGGATGTTCCAATGTAGGAACAGACCGATTTTCGCTTGTTCTAAGCAATTAAACGAAATTTCATAGCATGAAACATGTGTAATGGGCACTGTATTTTTAATTTTTTTATTTCAACAACACACCACGAGGGCTTACAGCCTAAATACTATCGTACCGTGGGTGTTGACAGGGAGGAAAGAGGCAACTTGTTAATTCTGTACTTGAAGGTTTGGAGGCTCGGAGGAGAAGGAAACACATGTGCCGGCAAGGAATTCCACAACATGGAAGTCCTCGGGACAAAAGAGCGGGCATAACAAGAAGTTCTATGTCTGGTGACCTGGACAGTAAAAGGGTGCATTGGACAGTAAAAGGGTGCATTCGCTCTGTTCCCCTGGTAGATCTGTTGGGGGCAGCAGGTGGGGGAACTATGGAGGAAAGCTCCTTTAAGCAGTGCCCGTGCAGATATCTATAAAATAGAGAGAGGTCACCAACGGCACGTCGGTGGGCAAGGGATGGCAGCATTTGGGTGAGGGTAGGGTCACCGATGAGACGTATAGCTCTCTTTTGAATGGAGTCCAGGATAGCGAGTGTAGAAGCGGCAGCTGCACCCCAGATGTGGGAGCAGTATTCGAGGTTTGGCCTTATTTGTGAAGTATATAAGGTATAGAGATTAGCTGCTGAAAAGTATTTGCGAGCCCGGAAGAGGAAACCTAATTTCTTAGCAGCCGCTTCTGCAATTGATGTGACATGTTGGTGCCAATTAAGATTTCGATCCACAGAAATGCCAACAAGAGAAAATGACTCATTACTTTGAATAACTTGGTTGTTCATTGTGATGGGTCTAGGGTTGGTGTATCTCTTATGAGAAAGAAAGCAAGACTGCGATTTGGTGGGGTTGAATTGTACAAGATTTCTACTTCCCCAGTCTAATATTTTTTGGAGATCCACGGAGACAGAACCCTCCATGAGTCTGCGATCCTCATCTAATTGGGCTAAAGAGACAGGCTTAGAATATTGTATATTTGAGTGGAGGGTGCTGTCGTCCGCGCGTAACTGTGAAGTGCGTTGGATGTGCTAGAGAGGAGGTCATTGATGTGGAGAAGAAACAAAGTAGGGGCTAAAGCTGAACCTTGAGGAACTCCTGCATTAATTGGATACAGTTTAGAGGAATGATCATCCACAACAACAGAAATGCTCTTGTTGGAGAGAAAATTTGCTACCCAGGTACAAAGTTTTGGTGGTAGGCCATAGGCCGGAAGTTTATTAAGCAGCGCTGCGTGCCAGACCTGGTCGAATGCTTTGGATATGTCTAGAGCGACAATCTGGGATTCACCGTGTAGTTCCATAGACTTGTGCCAAGAATGGGTGACAAAAGAAAGGGGGTCGGCAGTCGATCTGCGCTGACGGAATCCATACTGCCTGTCGTGGATTAGACTGTGTTTATATACTTTTCCATCACTTTAGAGACGACTGAAAGGAGATAAATAGGCCTGTAGTTGCTAGGAAGCGCTTTGTAAATAATATTTTGTATATAAACTATAAAAATCATGTATAATTTTTTAGTGAGTCTTTTGCTTACTTTACTATTAGTTTTTTTAGCCAAACACAGACACAAACGTTACACTGCCAAATCAGAATGACACTAGTTGTATACTTGAGTTGTCTCCTCATAGATGGCGCTAAGCATAACTTGAACTGAATAAATATGTGTGCCTGATCTGGAACAACAGGTCATTAAGTGTAGATATTTTGTATGCAGCATTATTTTCTTCTGGGCCATAAAATTAGGTACGTTCCTAATTTGACCCATTCGGCTAAAAGAGGTTAATAAACATACAAAACTTTTAACAAATTAATTTTGATGTGGACAATTGTTTTCATGGCTACTACAAATAATAAAAAGAAAAATCATTAAGATATTGAATAAAATAAAACAATAAGATATGGGAGGGCATACATAAGAAAAGTTGTAGGGTTAGTACGTAATAATAAAGTGACACCTGTAAATGGGATTTTTTGGGTAAAATTGTAATCGATTAAAAAACCATCAATTTTACACATACAAACCTATAATAAGGTTTTAGAATTACACAATTCAAAAATCGAATAATACACAGGTGTTCCATAAAAATATGCCAACTTTGTTCTGCCCTGTATTTTTGGCACATCTGTACAGCCCAAAATAATATTAAAATGCGCACTCTCAGTAACCATGTAATAAAAATTACGTTTATGTATGTGTCAGCGTAGTGTATTTGACAGTAAAAAATAAGTATGACAATGAAATTAAGACAAAAGAATTTTCATAGAAATGACCCACACTATATATATATATATATATATATATATATATATATATATATATATATATATATATATATATATATATATATATATATATATATATATATATATATATATATATATATATATATATATATATATATATATATATATATATATATATATATATATTCAAACTTAATGCAAAGCGTAACAAGCTTTAAACATTAACCAAACACGATGCAAAGCGTAACAAACTTTAAACATCCAATCAAACTTAATACAACGCGTAACAAGCTTTAAACATTAACCAAATATGATGCAACGCGTAACAAGCTTTAAACATCCAATCAAATGTAATGCAAAGCGCAATGAGCTTTAAACATTAACCAAACATGATGCAAAGCTTTAAACGCACAATTAAACTTAATGCATAACGTAACAAGATTTAATAATACAATCAAACTTAATGCAAAGCGTAACAAGCTTTAAACATTAACCAAACATGATGCAAAGCGTAACAAGCTTTAAACACACAACCAAACTTAATGCAAAGCGTAACAAGCTTTAAACATCCATTCAAACTTAATGCGAAGCGTAAAAAAGCTTTAAACAAACATGATGCAAAGCGTAACAAACTTTAAACACCCAATCAAACTTAATGCAAAGCGTAACAAACTTTAAAGATTAACCAAACTTGATGCAAAGCGTAACAAGCTTTAAACATCCAATCAAACTTAATGCAAAGCGCAACAAGCTTTAAACATTAAACAAACATGATGCAGAGCGTAACAAGCGTTAAACATCCAATCAAACTTAATGCAACGGTAACAAGCTTTAAACATTAATCAAACATGATGCAAAGCGCAACAAGCTTTAAACATCCAATCAAATGTAATGCAAAGCGCAACAAGCTTGAAACATTAACCAATCACGATGCAAAGCGTTACAAGCTTTAAACATCTAATCAAACTTAATGCAAAGCGTAACAAGTCTTAAACATTAACGAAACATTAAAAAATGAGTAAATATATTCTAAATAAAAATATTCTAACACAGCTATTTACCGTAAGAGCTACCTCAATTCACTTTCCATTAAATCAAGAAATTCCGTCATGTCCATTGAAAGTGACTAGTCATTCGGCCAGATCCTCAACTGCTCTTTGGCTGCTTTAGGAGTCGAGGACTTTCCTACTATTCTGATTTCAAAACGACCCTCTGGGGTTGTACTCATGATTTCGTATGGACCTTGAAACTCGTATTTTAATTTGCCCTGAGCATACATTCATCCAGGTGCATGAGAACAAAATCGCCCACCTTGTAGTTAACCTTATTGTGGTGCTTCTGATTAGCTCTAAGACGGGTGTGAACAGATGCCTCAAGGTTATCTGTGACTCTGTTACGGTCTAATTGTATGTTGCGTATAGGTTGCAAGTCATTTGTGATATTTCGAAGTAGAGATTGGATGAGTGGTGTCGCTCCGTCTATACCAATCAAAGCTCTCAGCGGAGTGACACCAGTTGTTTCTTGAATTGTTGTATTCAATACGAGTTGGATTTTCCACAAACATTCTGACCGTATTTTTGTTTCTACTCGAATAAAATTCATAATAGTTCTCATATATCGTTCTACTTGACCGTTTGACCTGTCTATGTCTGGAGTTGTGTAGTGATATTCTACATCCAAAGAATCCAAGTATTGAGGTAAGCTTAAATTCTTAAAAATTTTCCCCGCATCCATTATTATCTTCACAGGAGTTTTAAAAAGTGATATGAATGATTAAAAGGCCAACCTAGTTTCATCAGCTTTTACTGTTCTTAAAGGTTGAAGGACAAAATACTTTGTGAATGCGTCAATTAGTACAAGTACATGTTTGTGTCCATCACTTATTGTCTAATGGCCCCAGACAATCGGCATGCAAAACATCCATGGGTTCTGTTGGTTTATCCACATTGCTCATGAATCCAGGAAAACCCGTTCAGGGCCATTACAGGTAATGGCCCTGAACGGGTTTTCTTCACAGCGCAAACAAGACAATGCTTAATGTAATTCTTTACAAACTGGCGTAATCGTGGAAACAAAGTGTTTTTTTAATTGATTCAAGTGCCTTGTCTGCTCCTACATGGCACTGTTCGTCGTAAAATATTCTTAATAACCCTAATCGGCTTTGGCGAGACACAAACGCTTTTGCGCTCCTCTAATTTCCAGTTTCGCCCATGTGATGTAAAATATCACATCTTACTGTATATTGAGCTCTATCAAGACGTCCTTCCTTCCAATCATTAATGAGTTGCCCCACGTTAGCATTTCCTCGCTGTTCGATATAACGCCAACTTTCATGTGTTCCGAAATGTCATATAGCAGCGTTCGACGCCAAGGTTTTTTTTTTTTAGGGGAAAAAATTCCGAAAAAATCTGGTTGAAATACTTCCCATGTTTTTACTTCTAGTGTCCATGTATCAAACCGAGTTTTAGCTATTCCTGACAAAAAAAAACTCGGACTAAAACTTGTTGGTCGGACCACTCGAATTCATTTTTAATACTCTAGACTTCAGATAACCATATTTTTTTGCGTCGTCTAATCGGGGAGAAAAGGGGAGTAAATAAATTTGACCAGGTGTGGCATGTGAAGATTTTATGGCTTTCATCAATTGCGATATTAAACCCTTCATCTTATCGTCAAAAAATTTAGATTTCGCTTAGTTCAGTGACTCATCGTTTTAATTAAAAAAGCAAAACGCAAATAAATCGCTTACATGAAGAAACAAATAATGCATTGGTAATAATAGCAAACCAATAATATTAACAGTGTTATTAACCATTGCCAACTCTACACCAAAACAGGTGCACTGCCTATAGTCATATGAATGACAATATACCTCTATATTGTTAATCCATTCATCATGTAAAAAAAACCAAGCCAAAACAGAAAGTTATCAAAAATTTAAACAAAAGTAAAGGCCAATTACTGATACTTTGAAAGGAAAAAAAAACATCTCGATTATTTAAAACGCAAAAATAATGTAGTAACAAATTAAAATAAAATTAGTGCATGTTATAAACTCGAAATATTTCAGACGTGACAACGTCGCGTCAATGGGGCAGCGGGAATCACAGTCTTCCTAAAATGACTAAGATAATGGTGTAGTAAACAGATAAATCTAAAACAGCCTGCTTCAATAGTGGCGAGTAATAACTTCAAAGTTCTAAACTCTAATAGCTATGAACTTTATTTGCAAAGAGAATACAATTTATAGTTACAATTGAAATACTTAAAACTCAACAACTAACGTTAGTAATACAAATATAATATGCTGTTACCGCGGTCACAGAGTACTTGCACTGTAGAAGTCGAAGAACTAAATGAATAACTATTCTAGTGAACAGTCTGCTTTTATAACTTTAGCCTACGTTTTACAAGTTATGTATCTAATGTTTAACATTATGGGAATGTCTAGAAAATACTCATATGAATATAATTAAAAGGTCAGTAGGTCCTGTATAATAACACAATAGGCAAATAAACAGTAAAGGTGACTATATCCTATGTAACCTAACTATTGTTTTTAAATTTAGAGGTGTGTAATTGGTTTATGGTCGGATAGTATAGTAAATTTTTGTCCATAAAGATATGGTCTAAAAACCTTTGTTGCCCAAACAATGGCCAAATATTCCTTTTCGATTGTAGAATAATTGACTTCATGTTCACTTAACGTACGAAAGGCGTACATAATTGGCTTATCGCTACCAATAGGACCTTGGGAGAGTACACAGCCTATGCCGTGATTAGAAGCATCTGTAGTGACCAGGAAGGGTTTTGAAAAATCGGGATAACTAAGAATTGGTTCGTTTGCCAAGAGTTCTTTAATTTTGTGGAAAGCCGAGATAAATTCTGGGATCTGAACTACCCTAGCGTCTTTCTTTAGACATTGACTCATGGGTTTGGTTAAAGTGGCGACATTTTTTATGAATTTCCTGTAATAACCAGTTAATCCTAAAATGATTTTATTTGTTTCTGTGTAGTTGGCAATTTCACTTCGCTAATTTTTTGAACTAAGGATGGGTTGGCTTTGATGCCCTCTGTGCTAATTAGATGGCCTAGATACCCTACTTCTTTAAGTAGAAACTCGGACTTTTCACTTTGAACTTTAAAATTATGTTCTTTTAACCTTTTAAATACCAACTCTATATTGTTAATGTAGTCTTCAACGTTTTTCCCTAGTATGATGATATCATCCAAATACACCAAACAAATATTATTAATGAGGCCCTTTAATATAGTATTCATCGTTCGCTGAAATGTGCTAGGAGAATTTTTAAGCCCAAATGGCATGCGCAAAAATTGGTAATGGTTACTGTCGGTAGAAAAGGCTGCCTATCGGCGGAAACTATTTCTATCTGATGGAAACCCGATTGGAGATCTAGTTTAGAAAAATATGTTGAATTTCTTAACGCGTCTAAGATGGTAGTTATGTTTGGTATAGGAAACTTATCGTCAATGTTTTTTTCTTTTAGCTTCCTAAAATCTACTACCATACGCCATTTCTTTTGCCCGTCTTTACCTGCCTTCTTAGGGACTAAAAAGATTGGAGATGAATATGGTGAAACACTCTCCGTTATAATATTTGGTTCAAGAAGTTCATTGATCTGACGGTCCTATTCTGACTTTTGTGTATAGGGAAATCTGTATGGCTTGCAAAAAATAGGTTTGAAGTGAGGTTAATTTTGTGTTTTATAATATTGGTGTACGTAATTTATCAGATTCGTTATAGAAAATGTCAGCATATTTCTGGCAAAGTTGTTCTATTAGGTTTCACTGATCAAGACGAAGGATATGTCAATATTTTTAATTTGAGACTTGCTACACATCTGATATGAATCGTAATTTTGGTCAGAGAAATTTTCGAGTTTGTGGACGTTATTCACATCAGCGTTGAAATCATTTCCCGGTGTGCTTAGTGGTAAACTGCCTATATGATTGTTAATTTCCAATATGGTTTCTGGGGATTCAAGGGTTCCAAGGTTTATTTTTGGTACAATTACTGTGCCCTTTTTTATAGGGGTACGAAATTTTAAACTCGGTAAAACTTGCTGAATTTCTAATTGTGAAATAGATGGGTTTTTTGGAATGTACCAGGACATTTCATAAGGTTGGCCTTTCAGATTTCTTGTGCAGATTCATTCATTCAGATTCATTGTGCAGCCCGCACACAAATATAGACATTGATTTTCAATAACATGCAAATTAAAATAGGCTTTTTAGGCCAAGACGAAAATGGGGTTCCAGGATAAGTGACGATAGAATTGAAATCATATTTACATAGCAACTTTGTGCAAAAATTTCAGCCCCTTGCTGGTCGTCTTTCATGGTGAAGTCGGCACCCAAATATAGACGCTAATTTTATATAACATAAAAAATTAAATAAAATGACTATTTTACGGAAGACAAAAGAAAAATAAGTGATGGTAATATTGAAACCTTATTTAGATAGAAACCTTATGAAAAAAATTCAACCGCTGGCTTGTCGTCCTTCATAGTGAAGTCGGCAACCAAATAGATATACTGATTTTAAATAACATAAAAATTTAAATAAAAGGGATGTTTTAGCCAAGACAGAAATGTGGTGACAAGATAGGTGATAATAATATTAAAAACATATTTACATAGTAACCTTGTGCAAAAATTTCAACCCCTTGCTTGCCGCCCTTCATGGTGCAGTCTGCACTAATTTAAAAAACATAACTGAAATAAAATGGGGTGCCAAGATAAGTGATGATAATATTGGAAGCATATTTACTTAGCAACCTTGTGCAAAAATTTCATCCTCTTGCTTGTCGTTTTTCGTAGTGAAGTCGGCACCCAAATTTGGACACTTATTTTATATAACATGAAAATTGAAATAGCGAAGACAAAAATAAGTGCCAAGATAAGCTATGTTAGTGTTTAAAGCACATTTATATAGTAACCTTGTGTAAAAATTTCAACCCCTTGCTTTCCGTCCTTCATTGTGCAGTCCGAACCCCAATATAGACATCGATTTTAAATGACATGAAAATTGAAAAAACTCTGGACGCAGCAAGTGCGTTATGGTAGTGAATTTTCATAAAAATGTTTTTAATTGCAAATATGTGT
The DNA here is from genome assembly GCA_964006375.1 of Tillus elongatus. Classification (NCBI taxonomy): domain Eukaryota; kingdom Metazoa; phylum Arthropoda; class Insecta; order Coleoptera; family Cleridae; genus Tillus; species Tillus elongatus. The sequence goes on along the minus strand of OZ023269.1, from coordinate 79,599,315 downwards.
GTTTCCTTTTTAAGAAAGCAGGCATCAATTTTGGTTACCAGTATAACCTATATAGTAAAAACAATGTGCCATGTTTCATAAAAATAACTTTATTGTGTGAAAATGTACAAAAATTTCCAAAAGTAAACTTAAAGTGTTCCCGGAAAAACTCGTTTCTTGGTCAACCTTATAGGTTAATAGCAAATTGGGCTATTCAAATTTGAAGCATTTAATGAAAATTCGCTACCATAACGCACTTGCTGCGTCCCGAATTTCTTTTCTTACAAACATGCATCGCTGAAAAATTCACAAATGCAATAACATAAGGCGTGTTTGATTAAAAAAAAAGAAAATTTGTATCACCAACGACTTATGGGCCATCCTGTGATTGTAGAAATATTTTTTTAAGATGTAGCTCAAGACACCCTATAATTAATATATACAAATTTTCTTCATATCTTGTATAATAACGGATATATTGAGCTTTATTGATTTTTTACGAAAATTTGACAAAAATTATATACCATTAAACGATAAACTCTAAAGCTAAGGCTACTGCCAAGCATCAGAGAAAGGGTCTATTTGAAATGAATTTTCTGGAAACATTTTAGTAAAATGCAGGACAATGACGGTTGAAACTAAGACTTCAGAGTTTGTAAAAGATCCTTCTTGAGACATTTGATTTCCATATCCCGTATTAGATTCAAGTTCTTTGCCTAAATGTTACCGATTTTGACGTTTTAAATCGCAACTTTGACGTTTTGAGGAAAACCCCAATTTATTTTTCTTTAAATGCCTATAACTTTTTTGTCTTTTGACCTACATAGCTAAATTTTGGTAGGTGGCTTACCTATAAGGATATTAACTAGCGTATCAAATTTGGTTGCCCTTACTTTGTTAATTCCGGAGATATAATTTTTTTTCGAAAGAAAACATAAAATTTTCCGGGAAAACCTAGGCAGATTTTCCTGGCTAACGAACTTATCCAAGCCATTTGCAAAAGGAATTTTTCCACCAAATTTAGTCAAAATCGGCCTATTATTTTTTGAGTTATCGGTGTGATACATATATATATATATATATATATATATATATATATATATATATATATATATATATATATATATATATATATATATATATATATATATATATATATATATATATATATATATATATATATATATATATATATATAAACATATAAAAATTGAAACGGACCCCGGATATGTGTTCTAGGGGGCCTAGTTCGCGGTCATTTGAAGAAATTTTTTCAAAATTCAAAAGTCGGGATCTCCTCATTAGTGAATTTTTTTAAAGAAAATTCACTAATAAAAAGGCTTTGTAGCCAAGATGAAATTGACGTACCAAGATAACTGATAATAATATAAAAGCATATTTACATATCAACCTTGTGCAAAAAGTTCAACCCCTTGCTTGCCGCCCTTCATTGTGAAGTCGGCACCCAAATGCACACTAATTTTGAAAAAACAAAATAAAATGGCTTGTTAGCGAAGACAAAAACAGGGTACCAAGATAAGTGATGATAATATTGAAAGCACATTTACTTACCAACATTGTGCAAAAATTTTAACCCCTTGTTTGCCGTCCTTCATAGTGAAGTCGGCACTCAAATAAAGATACTGATTTTAAATAACATAAGAGTTGAAATAAATTGGCTATTTTAGCAAAGACAAAAATGTGGTGCCAAGTGCCAGGCTAAGTGATAATAATATTAAAAGTATATTTAGACAGTATCTTGTGAAAACATTTCAACCCCTTGTTTGCCACCCTTTATAGTGAATTCGGCACCTTATTATTATTTGCAGTTTATTCGTCAAAATTACAGACAGAGATACAGTTTTAGAATTCCTCTGATACTTACAATGAATAAACAGATAGATACTTCTACTCCTGCTTACCGCCAATAAATCACCATCACACACACACGCACGCATGCATTCTCGCACACAAACCTCCAAAACAAGCGCCCCGCGGATACCCAGGGCAAACAAAAACTCCCTAAAATCATATCCAGAGCTCCCCCTTCACACCTCAAGATTTTCCAGGATATATCATATTCAACAATTCTAGTCGAGGCAATTTTTTGCTAACCTATGCTGGCTATCCTTTACATTCCTGATTTTCGGCGGCAGGCAATTGTATATCCTTAGACCAGTATATGTATGACAGCGCCGACCCTTAGATTTCTCACATCTTGAAACCAAGTATTGTATGTCCTGTCTTCTTGTCATGTGAACAGATGATACCAGCCTGAGCCTGTTACCACTTTATTAAATTCAAAAGGTACAGTTTCCTAATATCAAAAACTCCTGCTTCCAAAAACAACCTTTCTGATGAATATATTTTCTGAATATTGTTTTTAGTATCCACTTTTGTGTTGTCTCCAAAATTCTCACATACAGCCTCGCAGCAACCACCAGCCAATTATATTAAATCAATACTAGCAATACCCTCATAACCACTGGCGCAAAAAGACTTATTTTTCACTATATACTGAGCTAAATGCCAGGCTATGAGACCGAGCTAAACACATCCAAATAACCGAATTTTTTTGTTAATATGAACCATATTTTATAAATTAAATAAGAATTTAAACAAATTGGCTATTTTAACAGATAAAAATGTGGTGCCAAGATAAGTGATGATACCATTGAAAGCATATTTACATAGCAGCCTTGTACAAAAATTTCAACCCCTTGCTTGCAGTCAATGGTGAAGTCTGCACCGAAATATAGACCCTAATTTTATATAACCTGAAAATTAAAATTAAATGTCTTTTTAGTCAAGATAAAAATGAGGTGCTAAAATAAGGTGCCAACGTTGGCGGAGAAGGACTAACGTCATTTTAAACGATTTTGTGGGAATCATAAATACAAAATATTTGTCCCTGTTTATTTAATTATATAATTTATTATACTACAGAAACACTCTTAGAAATATTTATAAAAATCAAACAACTTAAAATTGATGTAATGTGATTAACGGATAAATTCGATTCGAAAACCGTCCGTTTATATTAACTAACCAAACGGAACCATAAGTTTTTCTTTATTCGTTGAGAGAAGGGATTCCGATTGATTAAAATTAGTGTCTTATATTTAGGTGTCGACTTCTCCTTGAAGGTCGGCAAGCAAGAGATTGAAATTTTTGAACAAGGTTACTAATTTAATATGTTTTAAATATTATCATTACTTATCTTGGCATCACAGTCTGTCTTTAAAAATTTGTTATGTTATATACAGTTTGTGTCTCTATTGGGGTACCGATTTCACCAAGGGCGGTAAGCAAGTAAGGGGTTCAAGATGTTGTACAAGGTTACCATGTAAATATATTTTGAATATTATTATCACTCATCTCATTTTTATCGTGGATAAAACAGCCATTTTATTTCAAGTTTTATGTTCTTTAAAATTAGTGTCTATATTTGGGCGCCAACTTTAATACGACGGACGACAAACAAGGGGTTGAAATTTTAGCACGGGGTTACTACCTAAATATACTAAACGCTGTTATTATCTCAATATCTTGGCACTCAATTTTCGTTTTGGTCATGTTTGCCCTTCATTATGTTTTCTTTTGTATATGGTGAAATTATTATTTTTTGTTGCGATTTTTTGCCTTTTGGGCGGCAAACATGCAACTGAAGTTTTCTAGGTTGAAATTAATATTATTTCTAATATATTGGAAATTAGCCGCTGGAATTTGGCTGCTAACTTCACTACGGAAATTTCAACCCCTTGCATGCAGTTATTCATGGCGTAGTCGCCACCCAAATCTAGACATTACTATTATATTACATAAAAATGAAAATAAAGTGGCTTTTTAGCCAAGACAAAAATGAGGTGCCAAGATAAGTTATGGTAACATTTAAAGTACATTTACATAGTAATCGTGTGTAAAAATTTTAATCCCCTTGCTTTCTGCCTTTCATTGTGCAATCTGCACCCAAATATAGGCATTGATTTTAAATAACATGAAAATTAAAATAAAATGGCTACGACGAAAATGGGGTGTCAAGATATGTTATTAGAATTGAAAGCACATTTACATATAAAACTTGCCCAAAAATGTAAACCCCTTGTTTGCCGTCCTTCATGGCGAAGTCTGCACCCAAATATAGACACAAATTTTAAATAAGTTAAAAATTGAAATAAAATGGCTTTTTAGCAAGACAAAAATGGGGTACTAAGATATGTGATGATAATATTGAGAGCATATTTAAATAGCAACCTTGTGCAGACATTCCAACCCCTTGCTTGCCGTGCTTCATGGTGAAGTGGGCACCCAAATACAGACATTGATTTGAAATAACATGAGAAGTGAAATAAAATGGCTTTTTTAGCCAAGACAAAAATGTGGTGCCAAGATAAGTGATGATAGTATTGAAAGCATATTTACATGGGAAACAAAATTTTCAAGCGCTTGCTTGCCGTCCTTCATAGTGAAGTCGGCACCCAAATAGCGACATTGATTTTAAATAACATGAAGAGAGTGAAATAAAACGGTGCCAAGACAAGTAACGCAAATATTGAAAGCTACATACTTTGTGAAAAAAATTGAACCCCTTGCTTGATGTGCATCATGGTGAAGTCTGCACTTGAATATAGACACAAATTTTAAATAAGTTAAAAATTGAAATCAAATTGCTTTTTTAGCCAAGCCAAAAATTGGATGCCAAGATAAGTGAGGACAATAGTGTAAGCATATTTACATAGCAACCTTGTGCAAAAATTGCAACCCCTGGCTTACCGCGAGATAAATAGAGCCACAACAACAGGCTATTGTGCAACAATGTATCCTGGCCTCCTTAGAAACCGCAGTGTCATCATAATAGTGAAGTGGCGCCTGTAGGAATGCAGGCGTAAAACCAGCAAGTGAGAACGGAATATCTCCGGTGACATTCAGCATTAGCAGATCCAGGTCACCTCCAGAGACAATAGTGCCACGCCTGGAAGGGAAGACTATAAATAGGATAAGCACCGAGATAGGAGCGTTCATTGCTTGTTTCCTAGTTAGTCTGGCACATGGCGTGTCAAGTATTTTAATATCACTTATATATATATATATATATATATATATATATATATATATATATATATATATATATATATATATATATATATATATATTTTGTCTCATTATTGTATTAAGTAATCATTGTGTTTAAGTAATAATAAATTGTTTAAAAAAGTTAATTGTCTTAACGCTAAAGTTAAGTGGCGCAGTCGTTAGTATTGGTTAAGAAACCGAAAGAATATCGATTTCTAAGCGTATCGACGCCCAATAACCAATTAGAACCAAGTTACGCAGAAGTCATAGCCAAGCAGCCAAATGGGAGCAGAAACCATCATAGTATTGTAAGTTGTTTACTGCTATCCAATTTCACATTTTCCTGCCATATTTTTCAATTGTATGTGTGTGTATTGATATAATTATATGTCAGACTCAGAAGACGAGTCACAAAGCTTAGGGAATATTGAGTACAGATTGAGATCGATAAGTATAAGCGATAATATCGCAACAGTAACTAATTCAAATAGTAGTAATAGTAGTAGCAACATGACTGACCAGTTCAAAGAATTTTTCTTAAAAGCTATTCCCTAATTTGACGGGCAACCAGCTAATGTAGGTAATTTTTTAAAGTCATGCGACCTCGTAATGAACCAATTTTATATGCCAAACGAGAATTTATATATGAATCATTTCTTATTAAATTACATTCAAACAAAACTAACGGGAACAGCGAGGCTTATAATTAACACTAAGATAATAAACACATGGACCGACTTGAGAAGCGCTATTGTGGATAATTTTTGCGATCAGCGCGATTCTAGTAGCCTACTAGCAGAACTATTCACCTTGAAACAAAGGAATGCGGAAGATGCCCTTGCATTCGCTAACAGATGCAGGCATATCGAACAATTACTCATATCTAATCTAATAGCTAACGAACAGAACGAAGGCGTTAAAGTAATAAAAATGAACATTTACCAGGAACAAACATTAAAAGCATTTTTAGGCGGAATTAGGAACCCGTTAGGTCTAGCTCTTAGAAGTAGGTCACCAGGAAGCATAGAAGACGCCCTAAAGTTTGTATTCGCAGAAGAAAATTTCGATTATAGGGACAAAACAGTACAAAAAAATTTTAATCAGAATAGGTCAGACGGACAAAAATTCTTTCCAAGACAAAATAACGCACCGTTCAACAATGTGCAGTTTCAACGACCGTTTCAACCTAATTTCAGACCTTTTCAACAACACAATAACCAACAACATAACCCAACAAACTTTCAACCTAATTTTAGACCATCTCAGCAACAAAATAGACCGCAATATAATCAAACGAGTTTTCAAAATAGACAAAAGTGATTTCCTAAAGAAGGAAGCCGAGTTTCTGGGACACGTCGTGAGCCCAGACGGGATCCGTCCGAATCCGAGGAAACTAGACGCAATAAGGAAATTCCCGATACCAAAAACCCAAAAAGAAATTAAATCATTTTTAGGACTAGTCGGATATTACAGAAAATTTATTGAAAATTTCGCACACGTCACGAAACCACTAACCAAGTGTTTAAAAAAGAATTCTAAAATAGACGTTAATAACGAGGAATACATTGGTGCCTTTAACTCATGTAAAGACATCTTAATGAATTCACCCGTGCTTATACCACCCGATTTCTCTAAGGATTTTATACTAACAACCGACGCTTCAAACGTGGCGATAGCGGGCATATTAAGCCAAGGGGAACCCAATTCAGACCACCCGATAGCCTATGCCAGTCGTACCTTAAACGAAACCGAATCTAGGTATAGCACCATAGAGAAGGAATTGCTAGCCATCGTGTGGGCAACTAATTATTTCCGTCCATACTTATACGGACGCAAATTCACTATATATACGGACCATAAACCATTAAAATGGCTATTTTCGTTAAAACAACCAAATTCAAAATTACTCCGTTGGAGATTAAAATTAGAAGAATACGAATTCAAAATTGAATACAAGAAAGGAAAGCTGAATTGCGCAGCGGACGCCCTTTCTCGAGTAGAGATCCACCCCATAGATATAGACAACCAATCAATGGCCAATAATGTCGACGAGGAAGAAGAAATAATAGAAATAGAGGACGACGAAGGTGTAATAGAAATAAACGAGGACGAAACAGCTAATTCAAATGCGGATTCTTACTCAGCACCCGGTATACCAATATTAGAGGAAGAAATTATTAACAGTAAGACAAATCAAATAGTCTTTAAAAACACAGACAAACCAGAAATATTCTCAGTAAGAAAAGACAAACGAAACTTTATTTATGCAAACTTCAATTTAAATGACCCCAATCAAATAGAAAAATTTATAAAGGAATACTGTTTACCACAAAGAAAATATTATTGCCTTTTCGTAAATGAACAAGATTACGAACTAGTCAGTTCGGCAATCAACAAAAACTTTAATAATGTAGAGTCACCAAAATTTTATAGATGTTTAGAAATGAGGGAAGAAATCCAGGAAGACGAGCTAACGGATATGATAGTCAAATATCATCAGGGTAAGTCCAACCATCGCGGGGCTGAGGAGACTTACTTAAGAATAAAGAGAAAATACTATTACCCCAATTTAAAGAAACACATAGAAGAATATGTAAAAACGTGTGAGCTGTGTAAAACGTGCAAATATAACAGGAACCCGGTACAGATAGCATTAGAACACACTCCAACAGCATCCAAACCTTTAGAAACACTCCACGTAGATACGTTCCAAATTGAACGAGCAATATTTTTAACCATATTGGATCCATTCAGTAAATTCGGTCAAGCATTTCCCATCAAAAGCAAAAACGCTACAGAAATTGCAAAAAACTTAATTAAATACTTTTCACAGTACGGAGCGTGTAAAACCCTAATTGCGGACCCAGGAACGGAGTTCTCAAATTTAGTAGTAAAAGAACTACTAGAGACATACCAAATAGAATTGCACACCACAACACCCCAAAACCCCGAATCAAACGGACCCATAGAACGATTTCACAGCACCATCATTGAACATTATCGATTATTTAAGGAGAAATTCAAAAATATGAAACCCATAGAATTAATACCCTACTGTATATTCGCCTATAATTCCACGATACACTCACAAACACTAAAACCACCATTCGACTTAATATTCGGCTATATACCGGAAATGTTTAACTACGACCCGGAAGTAATAATTACGCAAGAGTATAACGTACAACACAAAGAAATTATGAAAATCATCTACGAAATGGTTAGAAGTCGCATAGAAACGTCAAAACAAAAAACCTTACAACGAACTAATAAAAACACGAACCAGCCGTTCAAGGAAGGCGACGTGGTATACAAACAGATACCACCGGGATTTCATAAAAAACATAAAAACCCCTTTTCAGGACCCTATTCAATAATATCCTTATTAGAACATAACAAAGCTATTCTAATAAACCATAAAAATGACGAACAGACAATAGCACATCTAAGAAATTTACGTCTTGCAGGTTCCTTGCCACAAGAATAACAGCCCAAATACAAGACTTGACGGACAATCCAGGTATGCTGCCAAAGAAATTAGGTACAGCATACACAGAGACTATCAGCTGGAACTTGATACATATACATGACCTGACACAACTACACGAAGACTATAACCAAATAAAAAGACATTACATAAACACAGTTACGTCTATGACAAAAGATTACCACGAAGAATACCATAATTTTATACTAACATTAAATTTTACCATAGATAATATAGACGATACATTTTATAGGATATTCTTAGAGAGAGATAACATCAATGAGAGACAGAGACGGGGCATAATCAATGGGCTAGGATCGATATTTAAATCAATAACTGGCAATCTCGATTCACAAGATGGCGAACGTATATATCAGGCAATAGAAATATTAAGTACAGACCAGAACAAAATTCATGATCTTTTTAAATCGCAAAATTCGGTAATGCTAGAAGCAATTGGAGAGTTCAATAAAACGATCGTAGGGTTGAGTCACAATCAGGGCACGATAATACATAGAATAAACGAGTTAGGTAACACAGTTGATAGCCTTAGGAGCGAACAACTAACGCACTATCATCGCATCAAAATCCTAGAGCTGCTGACCCAGATTGGACATTTATTAAATAATATTCAAGAATTAGCACTCACAACTGAGAATGCAATCACTTTTTCAAAATTAGGAATTTTTCACACATCCATATTAAAACCAAAATTTATAATAAAAGAAATCAATAGAATACAAAAATACGTAACAAATGCCAAACTAATAACAACCACTGATCTGAATCTGTATGAAAAAATATTCAAAATAAAAGCAGTACAAAATAAATTCCAAATTATATTTCAAATAGAAATACCTCTAGTTGAAGAATCAGAATATGATTACTATCAGTTATACACATTACCTGTCCCAAAAAATCCACACACCTTTACCATGATAATCCCTAGAACCAAATACTTGATCCTAAGCAGTAAACAATATGCCTTTCGAAATGAAGAATGTCAAAATTTAAAGAACAAATTATATTTCTGCCAAGACGACAATCCAACAGCCATGAATGATCAGAACCCATGTGAAATAAAACTAATAAAATTTCAAAAGCCTATCGATAATTGTAACCAAGAAGTAGTCAAAATTAAACAAACCACAGTTTCGAGATATGGAACCAGCCAATACATCATCTTAGCGCCAGAAGAGACAAACGCCAGAATAACTTGCCAGGAACAAGAGTGGACCAATATCATCAAGGGTACCAAATTGGTCAACCTCCAACCAAATTGCCAATTGAAAGTAGGAAACAAAATTTATAAAACCGGCCCCACTACAGCGGAAACACAACAACTATTCAATCTCCCCAAATTAGAAACCACCACTACGAAGGAAGAAACAAATTACGAAAAGGTACCCGAACTCAAATTAGACAACGTACAGCTGCATAACATCGAGCAGATCCAACACCAACTCCAAAACATTAAGAAAAATATACCAGGCCGAATGGAACTACCATTACATCACCTGAGTATATGGACCATATTATTGTACGTGGCTATTTTAACCGCCATCATAATGATAGCCGTCAGATGGGGAGTCATAAAAAGAAGAACCACTAGTAGAACTACGAAGATCAACCCAAAAACCGACAAGGGAGAATTGAAGATCAACCCAGGAACCACCGAAGCCGGATTTCCCTTGAAAATCCGGAACGAACCGTAGCTTCGTTCTTCAAAGGGGGGAGGAGATAAATAGAGCCACAACAACAGGCTATTGTGCAACAATGTATCCTGGCCTCCTTAGAAACCGCAGTGTCATCATAATAGTGAAGTGGCGCCTGTAGGAATGCAGGCGTAAAACCAGCAAGTGAGAACGGAATATCTCCGGTGACATTCAGCATTAGCAGATCCAGGTCACCTCCAGAGACAATAGTGCCACGCCTGGAAGGGAAGACTATAAATAGGATAAGCACCGAGATAGGAGCGTTCATTGCTTGTTTCCTAGTTAGTCTGGCACATGGCGTGTCAAGTATTTTAATATCACTTATATATATATATATATATATATATATATATTTTTGTCTCATTATTGTATTAAGTAATCATTGTGTTTAAGTAATAATAAATTGTTTAAAAAAGTTAATTGTCTTAACGCTAAAGTTAAGTCGCGGTTCATAGTGATGTCGTTCCCAAATAGATACATTAATATTAAATAACATGAAAATTGAAATAAAATGGCTTTTTTAGTCAAGACGAAAATGGGGTGTCAAGATAAGTGACGATAGAATTTGAAACCTCAATTACATAGCAGCCCTGTGCAAAAATGTCCACCGCTTGCTTGTCATGGTGAAGTGGGCACCCAAATAGAAATACAAATTTTAAATAAGATAAAAATTGAAATAAAATGGCTTAAAAATTGAAATAAGATCGCTATTTTAGTGAAGACAAAAATAGGGTGCCAAGATAAGTGTATAATATTGAAAGCTTATTTAGAGAGTAACCTTGTGTAAATATTTCAACCCCTTGCTTGCCGTCTTTTATGGTAAAATCTGCACCCAAATATACACTAATTAAAAAACATAAAAACTGAAATAAAATGGCTTTTCTAGCCAAGACAAAAATGTGGTGCAAAGATAAATGGTAATAATATTGAAAACATATTTACAAAGGAACCTTGTGCAAGAATTCCAACCCCTTGCTTGCCGTCCTTCATAGTGAAGTCGGCACGCAAATATAGCTACTACTTTTAGGTAACATGAAAATTAAAATAGGATATCCTTTTATCGAAGACAGTAATGAGGTGCCAAGATAAGTGATGATAATATTTAAAGCACATTTACATAGTAACCTTGTGCAAAAAGTTCATCCCCTTGTTTCCCGTCCTTCATAGTGCAGTCTGCACCCAAATGGAGACATTGATTTTAAGTAACATAAATATTGAAATAAAATAGCTATTTTAACCAAGACAAAAATGTGGTGCCAAGATAAAAGACAAAAATATTGAAAGCATATTTAGATAACAACCTTGTGCAAAAATTTAAACCCCTTGATTGCGGTTCTTCATAGTGAAGTCGGCACCCAAATATGGACACTAACTTTATGTAACATGAGAATTTCAATAAAGTGTCTATTTTAACAGACAAAAATGGTGTGCCAAGATGAATGATAATGTTAAAAGCATACGTTACGTAGGTGTTTAAATTTTACCTTTTGCTTGATCTTAAAGTTGAATCCATAGGTAAATCCATAGCAAAATGAAACCTTTAAAATGCATTTAAAAATGTGTTGGAATAATGAACAGTCATGCCCAACGCGTAATTTAAAAAATAATTGTACATTGGAATGTGGACATGTACCCCATTCTCTATAATTTATAAACTTGGCAAGCGATATAATTTTGATTTTGATTACTTTACAAGAAATACCGGCAGAAGCACGTCTGATAGATAATAAAAGAATTCAGATATTTTCGCCAAACGAAATATGTTAATTGAAGTTCGACTTGTTAACCTCATATTCTTTAAGTGACATCTATATAGTGCAAAAATGCGCAGGGTTTAATTGATATTTTTATTAATTTCTAGGAATTTAAGCACCATACAGTTTTTAAAAATTTTCAAACTTTGGACTATCATTTATTTTCCAAATTTAATACTTTACAGAACAGCGTATAAGTCGAGCTTCTTAGAAAATTTCTGCTAAAAAGGTAATGGTTTAACATAGTTATAAAACAATACCTTCACTTATAAAATACATCTAGAATTGTTCAACGATAAACATGCGAGGCTCCGTCACCACAACATTGGTAGCAATCAAAAGGCTTACAAAATAAAAACTATGGACGCAGCAAGTGCGTTATGGTAGTTAATTTTCATAGAAATGGTCTACATTTTTAATTTTATAATATTATTGTTTTATGACAGTGAACTATATATAGTTCACTGTTTTATGGTTACTAGAAGACATTTTTAAAATGTCTGGAAGTCGTTATTCTGTCACAAGAGAATGTTTTCTATGCAAATTCGATGAAAAAGTGTTTGAAGCGAAAATTTAAGAATAAACAAAATTGTTTACAAAAATCCGTCAAAAGTTTTTTTCTTTGAAAATTTGCTAAAAACTTCTACAATAATTGGTCAAAAAATTTTACGAAAAAATTTCTACAAAATATTGTTCACAAAAATTTCCCTAAATATACTTTCACACAAAAATTTGAAAACAATTTTTTCTTCCAAGAAAATAATTTTCTCGGTGCTAAATTTGACTTTCGGGTTCGACAGAAAATCTGCGGAAACTACTTTCCTGAGGTTTCGTGCGGCCGCCGGGAGCGATCGGCATATCGGGATCTCATCCCATCTCAAATAGAATAGATCGTTTTTTTAAAGCAACTAAACTATTAATCTATAAAATAAATAACTGCTTTTATGGACACACAAACACATACTTGTAACTAGCAAAAATGAACAGAAACTAGAAACTGTACAAAAGAATTACCTTAAAAGAAAGTTTTGGTTTCGGTTGTAAAAACTAGGTTCGGTAAGACACTAAATTTAATATTATTCCTAATATATTGGAAATTAGCCGCTGGAATTTTGCAGCTAATTTTACGCCGGTGTGGCATCATCTGTTACTGCTTCACGGTTTTAAAAATAGTTGTATGCTATCTTATTTTCTAATGTCTATATATATATATATATATATATATATATATATATATATATATATATATATATATATATATATATATATATATATATATATATAGTTAAATAAACTCACAACAAAATTGACAAAAATTGTAATACATTATTATTGCATTTTTTTGTGTTGAATTTTATTGTGACAATTGATTTCTTTATCAAATTATCCAGATAAGTGTACAATTTTTAATATTTTTAGAATGGGGATGCAACAAATGGGACAACCACCTAACCAACGTACTCCTCCGATGCTGATGAGTATCCAACCTGCTGTACCTCCTCAGCACACAGGTATGCAACATTTTTTCATAATTACCATTCTAATTCTCATTAAAATAAAGCCTGCAATATAAAGAACGACATATTGTTCTTCTCAATAATTTATAATATTGTACTTTTGTCGACGCTTATTAAATCCAGGTAATACCAACTGTTTGTGTCAGTATATTAATCATCCATCTTTAGTGAGCAAATGTTGTATACTTTTATATTATTGAAGCAAATCGCTCAAAATTATGTTAACCGCCACAAGTCCAAGACAAATTTCTTATATCAAACAGCATAATACAGTCCCGAAGTAAACTAGTTACTGTTTGTGATTTCGGTCCGATGATGGTGTATGGGGGTGCATCGAAAAAAAAAACTTTTATGGACTTCATAACGTCAGAGATCATCACGCCAGCATGTTTCCATATTTACTGCAATTGGAAAATATATCTCGCGCGATCTTCACTTTTTGTCAAGAGATGTTAATGACCATAGCTTAAACTAGCTTAAATTCTGAAGAGAACCACATTTATTTTGTCATTAATTGTACAGGATAACCCATTTTGTTTGCAATTGCTTGGTATCTCGGTTATTAGTGAAGATAGAACCTTGCGGCTTTCGCAAACCTCAGCTACTTTTTTGTAAAACGAAAGATGTCGCAAACAAAATTGTCATAGGCCTCTTAGTTTTCGAGCTACAGGGGGATATTGAAAATATTGCATTTTCAGGTACGCCTTGTATTTCAGTTCTCTGAAAACTTGTCAAAAAGGTAAAAACGAATTCTTTTAGATTTTTTATGTAAATCTGGTGGCGTACTTAGTTTTTTGTGAATATTACTGTCTTGAAATGTTGATCAATGTTTCGTTTTTTTTTTAATGGGACACCTGTGTATTTATCAAGAAATTAATTTGCATTAATTGATATACAACGAAAAAAATCCGAATTTTCATAATTCGCATTCGAAATTTTGCACCAGGTCATGCAAAAAATGCTGCTTTTTATTTATTTCTATATGCTAACAATAAAACAAGAATATTATTTAATAACAGCTGTTTATCAATATATCTCTTGCTAATTTTCCACAAAACAGTGCTAACTACCTAGATTTATATAACAAAAGGAAATAACACTAATAAATAATTATTGTCCAGCAAAAACCAACTTTGAAAATCGTCACATAAGCACTAAAGTAATCTAGTAGATCAACAGAACTGTTTAAAATGATTTCCATTTTGTTGTATGCACGCTTCGCATACTTTTCCTATTCGCTGCAAGGCATTAAGCAAAACAATGATTTTGTAAGTAGCAAACACTTTGCCTTATTGCGTTTCCTAAATCTTGAATATTATCATAATGAACTTTGTAAATTTTATTCTTCAGATATCCCCATAGAAAGAAATCGAATATAGACAAGTCTGGGGACCCAAGGGGCCATCTTATAGGCCGATTGATTCCTATCTATTGATTTGAAAAATTATTCTACAGAAATAACTTCGCCATTTGAGAATTGTGTGCGGGAGGCCTGACCTGTTAAAAATTAATTTCATTTACATGCGCTAAAGGAACATCATCGAGCAATTCAGGTATAGCTGTCTCTAAAGCTTCAACGTAGCGATTGGTTGTTAACCTTCATTGCAAAATCTCTAACAATATCACATCTTTCCCGATACCAATTGCAGAAGGTGTAGGTGCTGGACAAGCCTAAATTTGTATGAGTGGAATTTGTGTTTTTTTAGAATCTTTTGAACTTTAGCTTTTGGAATCCCGACGCTCCTTTCAATGGCGTTACATGAGTTTCTGGGGTAAGTTTCTACATATCCAAAACTGTGACTTCCCCAACCTCTCGATTTTCTTTATTATATGTTTTTTAACGAGGTTTGTTAAATGGTCCGTGACCAAGTAAATTATTTTTTATTCGATAAAAAGCGGATGTATTGGGTTGCCTCCTTTCTGAATATGTTAATAAAAATAAAGCAATAGCGTTTAAACATAACTGAAAATCAACTATTTACCTGTTAAAACTCATCCCAGATGCCGCTTCAACAATTTGATTACTTAATATAAAACAAGCTAACATATTGTATTTCTCAAAATGTTCGAAAGTTTTGTTTACTGCCATAGTCACAATTATACCTTCACACAATAAATAAATACAAAAAAAACAGCAAATTTGAAAATGAAACACAAAATTTATATAATTAAGATAAGCAGTGACACGGCATAGAACACATTTTCGGAGCTGTTACCTGCTTCCGAGTAAACGATAAACAGCAGCTTTTTTGCATAGCATACTGCAACATTTTGATAGCGAATTATAAAAACTGGGATTTTTTTCGTTCTTTATTAAAGTAGACCCATAAAGTTATATATATATATATATATATATATATATATATATATATATATATATATATATATATATATATATATTGAGAAGCTTATAAAATGCAAGTTAATTTCTTGACATACACAGGTTTCCCATTAAAAGACAAAGATTGGTAATTATTTAAAAAACAGAAATATTTAGAAAAAACTAACTACTCCACTAGATTCTACGTAAAAAGTCCTAAAAGGATTCGTTTTTACCTTTTTGACAAGTTGTCAGACAACTGAAAACCAAGGGGTACTGAAAATCCAATATTTCCAATACCGCCCAGTAGTTTGGAAACTAAGAGGACTATGACAATTTTGTTTGCGGCATCTTTCGTTCAAAAAAGTAGCTCATGTTCGCGAAAGCCGTAAGGTTATATTTTTACTGATAAACGAGATACCCAGCATTTGCAACCAAAATGGGACACCTGTACATGTTGGGCAACTTATTATGTACCTATACCTTTTCTCAGAAACTACAGGCTTTTTAGAAAAAAACGATACAAATGTTTTTTGGATTAATCTAAACTTTTAATTTATTCTATTTTCATATATACAGGTTGTTCATTTTGTTGTTGGCTGACATTCACGTCATTATTTTATAGGGACACCTGTAGATTATATATGATAGTATGGTTCTCTAACGCAACGTTTTGGTTTTATTGGCGGTTTTCCCTCAGTTTTTGACGTCTTAAAATTGACCTTAAAATTGACAGAAATACGGGAAATATACAGTTTTTTTTCCATTTTTTTTGCCTCGAATGAAATACAACATCGTACTATATCTACTCTATCAGGCAAAATCTTATATTGTAAAATGTTAAAGTGTTGACACATATCACGTAAAATAAAATATGTTTATTTTTTAAATACAACCCCCTCTATATCGGACTGAATCTAAATAGAGAATGAAGAGACGTTTTCAACGATATAGAACACTATGGGTCTGCGAGTCGCAGTTTCTGACTTATGGACGATTGTCTTTAAGAAAAGTAATATCAAGATATCTGAATTGTCCATGATAAACCTTTCTATTACGATTAATTATTATCATCATGAATGAACGATTCGCCATAAAAGCATTGATTCAAAACTGCTATACCACACCTTTTTATTGCTACAATCAGCTGAACTAATAAATATAACTGCATTCAAAATATCATCACTTAACTAACATTTCAATGCTTATCACAATATCTTTCTTCAACTTCTGCATCAGTGAAAACTTCGAGGTTACATTCATTTATTTTTAAATGGTTTCTAATAGTGGTTCTCATTACATCAAAATGTAAAAAGTCTGGACGAAGCAAGAACGTTATGGTAGTGAATTTTCATAAAAATGTTTTTAATAGCAAATGTGTTGTTTTTTTTAAGGAAAGCAGGCATTTTGGTTACCAGTATAACCTATACAGTTAAAACAATGTGCCATGTTTAATCAAAATAACTATTGTTTGAAAATATACAAAAATTTCCGAAAGTAAACTTAAAATGTTCCCGAAACAAACCGTTTCTTGGTCAACCTTATAGGTTAATAGCAAATTGAGCTATTCAAATTTGAAGCATTTAATCAAAATTCGCTACCATAACGCACTTGCTGCGTCCAGAATTTCTTTTCTTACAAACATACATTATATGTCAATGGAAAATGCAAAAATGCAATAAAATTTGGCGTGTTCGACTTAAAAAAAAAAAATTGTATCATCAACGACTTATGGGCCATCCTGTGATTGTAGAAAGAATTTTTTAAGGTGTAGCTCAAGACACCTTATAATTAATGTATACAATTTTTTTCATATCTTGTATAATAACGGATGTATTGAGCTTTATTTATTGATTTTGTACGAAAATTCGACAAAAATTTTATACCATTAAACGATAAACTCTATAGCTAAGACTACTGCCAAGCATCAGAGAAAGGGTCTATTTACAATGAATTTTCTGGAAACATTTTAGTAAAATGAAGGACAATGACGGTTGAAACTAAGACTTCAGGGTTTGTAAAACATTCTTCTTGAGTCATTTTCTTTCCATAGCCCGTCTTAGATTCAAGTTATTTGCCTAAATGTTGCCAATTTTGACATTTTAAATCGCGACTTTGACGTTTCGAGGAAAACCCCAATTTATTTTTGTTTAAATGCCTATAACTTTTTTGTCTTTTGACCTACAAAGCTAAATTTTGGTAGGTTATTTACCTATGGCGATATACCCGTGTACCAAATTTGGTTGCCCTTACTTTGTTATTTCCGGAGATATAAATTTTTTTCTAAAGAAAACACAAAATTTTCCGGGAAAACCTCGGCCGATTTTCCTGGCTAACGAACTTATCCAAGCCACTTTCAAAAGGAAGGTATTTGGCAATTTTAAATATATATATGTATATATATATATATATATATATATATATATATATATATATATATATATATATATATATATATATATATATATATAACATATAACAATCGAAACTGATCGCGGATATGTGTTCTAGGGGGCCAAATTAGCGCTCATTTGAAGAAATTTTGTCAAAAGTCGGGATCTCCCCATTAGTGATTTTTTTAAAAGAAAATTCACTAAAAAGCTGTTTGCCAGGTAGAAGTTCAACTGACCATACACCTACTACAAGTAACATTCTGTAAAGAAACAATGCTGATTAACTATTTTACTCGAGTAGCCTGTGGTTTAAATTGCGCTGGTTGTTACTATGGCGACAAAATTAACATTTTGACAGTTTTAAATCCCCAGTTTTATTTAATATAGTCGCATTAATTGTATTCTAAGATCTCTTGAAAGATATATACTGTTGAAGCAAAAGTTGATCTGGGGAATACAGAAGGAAATTTCCATCAAGGCAAGTTCCGGAAAAGAAATTCGTCAGAATTTACGTAAAATTCAAGAGAGATGGTAATCTGTCCTCAAAATCTAAGAACAGACCACGGAAATACTGACAGAAGAGAAGCAGAAGCACCTGGAAATTCTGTTGCATTTTAAGGCTTCACCCGAGACCTTCACCCGGCAAGCAGCTTTGGATTTGGATATAAAACGAGGCAGGCTTAGAAACTGTTTGAAAATGCATAAACGTAAATCATTTAAATAATCGCTTGTGCATAAATTAGAAGAAAGAGACTAGGGCCAATATTTTATAACGATAACTTAACTTTCATTAGATACCTTAATATGTTATGTACATTTCCACACGGGTGACAGCATTACTCGGTTCCTAAATCAACATGATCGTTGGATAGGGGTAAATGGAGCGCTTTCCTGTCCAGCTCGAAGTCCAGATGTTACCTCACTAGATTTTTCTTGTGGGGTACTTTGTAGGAAATTTTATATAAATAACTGCCTACTAACGTTAATGAAGTTTAAAGAAGTATCTGACAAGCTGTAGCACACTTTACTTAACTTAACGTAACTTAACTTAACTGGAACCAATTATGTGTCCAGTGCGGTTCAACATTTTGAGACTGTTTATACGACATGTATCGTTCAAAATAGTCGACATATTGAGAAGTTTCAATATACTTTTCTTTGTTTTTTTTTTATATAACGTTCTTTTTTGTCTAGAATCGGCATTTGCAACATTTTCCACAGTATGTATTTGTATGTATGTATTTTGTTTCTTTAACGTCGGTCTATTTCCGCGACTATGGCTAATCACCGACGCCAGGGAGCAGTATCACCTCACTATCCTGGAAATTTTGCCGAACCACTGCCTTTCTGTAAGGAGGGTAGAACCGACTGATTTACGACTCCTTCGAAGGGCGGAATGTGCAGACATTCAACTTGCTCAAATACACCGCCACAACGTCGGTTGATGTTAATTCGATAGTATGTACTGAAAGGGGAACCTTGTAACAGTTATGTTTTATTCATTACCGTAACTCCCTTACTGACAACGAGAACCTCAAAGGAAGCTTAAATAAGAAAAGGTGACTTTATTTTTGAAGAGCAATTCAAGTTTTGGTTTTGAAAAGATTTATCATCGTAGTGCCCTTATTGCATTCCCTTTATATACGTTAAATGAAAATATCAACAGACGGAATATTTGCATTAAGGAAAAAGATCGTTATTTATTACAATTTGCTACTAAGGTGTTTGTAAATTGGAAATCAAGAAGCAGGAAAATATCGTTGCAGAGATGAATATTTACTCCACAATGACGTAATACATGATCTAAAGCATTAGAAACTAATGCTTTAGATTAGAAACTAGAGATAGAAATATTAATAAAGATACCGAGAGTCATAAAGTCGGAAATTTATGGGACAAGTTGACAACTTAAAGAAAGGCGGACAAAGATAGCGCTATCGTTAAGCAATAAAGTATATTTGACAGATACTGGTCGCATATAACCGTTGGGACTGCGAAGCTCCGACTTGGGTCTGCGGAAACTGGCGCGAAACACATGCATCTCTGCATCTCTCTCATATACATGGAGGTAGATGGGTAACTAAGGATAGCGAGAATGTCACCAGCAGAACATCGACGTACTGAACAAACCCAGCCGAGTACTTAAGCAGGTGCAATGCCTGGAGAGAGGAGGTCTGCAGACAGGCACTACAGAAGCAAGAACTGCGCTACCTCCCGAGTTCAGTTCAGGGGGGTTTTCTATCAGGCAATGAAGTGAATCGTGACTTCCGCAGGTCATGTACGCTTAGTATATATATATATATATATATATATATATATATATATATATATATATATATATATATATATATATATATATATATATCGTGCAAGTGCTGCAAATAATTTCAGTTTAGTGTATTATAACATCCCGCTTGAAAGAAAAATGGACTTAACCGTGAGTTTTTAATAAACGTCTTAGTGCAGTGACAAGTTTTTGGCGTAGTTTCAAGTGAACACTCTCAAGTAAACGGTTTCGAGTTTTCAAATTCAAGTTTTCAATTTCAGTCTCAGTTTCAAGTTTGCCTTTATGTCCGATTTTTCCGTGTACGTTCAAACATACCTTTGCCTCAGAATTTACCGTTAAAATAGTTTTGCTGTTCCGTTTCAAGTACATTAAGTTTCAAACCCAGTGTATACCTAGCCTTTTGATTGTACGTTGCATCTACACTCTCTTCCTGTCTTCACCTCTGCAAGCCTTTTCTACCAGTTGCTGACTCCTCTCTTGGGGAAATTAAGCGCCTATGGTCAGCGCTAAATACCGATGTTACCCTATACAGTTTCTACATTCCGTCTGCAGGAAAGTCAACACCTATGAGACGTCAGTTGTAGGTCCAGACCAGCTGGTCAATTTTTGGAAGTGCGAGCGCACTACACGTGAGTCATTTACAAGTTTTTGAGTGATCTTTAAGACTAGACAGGCTTAAACTTTCCTATATCATTAAAATTTCTTATTAAATTGCAACAGATTTTAAATCAGTCAGTAATCAAAATTTTAGTCAGTGAGATTGTTTGATATGTGAATGTATTTTGTATTTTCTTTTGATATCTTGCCAACTATGTAAATTAAGAATATTAGTGTGATATTTAATTAATTAACATTTTGCTCATGAATTTTTCAAACCTTCAAATGTTTTAGAGTACAAAAAAGTAGCTTGTAGTATTTCATTTAAACAATAGTAAACAATAACTTAACTTTACAATATCTGAGCTTCTCTCACAAATTTTTAAGAAAACAAAACATACTCTGGCCAGAACAATTAATTAGAAATTTACCTAACAAATTAAAATTGAGAGCATTGGTAGAATTAGTAGAAAAACCTTTCACTTTGTATTTGATATTTATTTTGTTTCTTTGTAATGTACAACTTATATTTGATTTACCAGGAGTCTTGATTTAAATAACTCCCATTATTAATTTATGTCAATAAATTTAAATATTTGTGTTTTTAATATCTGTTTTGGTTGAATAACAAATTCCTCATTTAACCTTTCTCAATTCTGGTGGTGCTATGGCTGAAAATTCTTCGTATATATTATCTAGATCTCTTCAAACTAACTAACTAACGTACTGTCGGTGTTTTGACTCGAAGATCTCACAAATCTAGGACTTTGGTCAGAACAAGATTAAAGCTGAGTAAGAATTTGATTATCTTTTCATCTTTAAACCCAACACTGTGTTCTTTATCTTACAAAATAATAAATCTGAGAGATAAGTGCAAATAGGTTAGGGTTTGGAAGGTGATGATGACCTCACCATTGACCGGATTTAGATCCAGTTGAAATCTGCCACGAGCTATCAATCGCGGACAACCATAAAATAAATACACTCGGGTTATTAGGCTTAAATTTGCACAATCTTGGCGATCTAACCTGGTGCCCTTCGGTTCAGTGGCACACGTCCTTACCACTGAACCACCAAGGCTCTATTTGCCACAGAAAAAATTCTGGAAGATGAACTTGAATATATCCAGACCGGTCCAAGGTGGTTCGTTTTATCCTTAGTTAATTTGTAACAAAATTTTCTTTTGAATGGTTCATAATATCCAGTATACAGAATGTATTGTTTGAAGGGAAAAACGGGTATTTTTCCTAAAGATAGTCGTCCATAAGTTAGAAACGGCGACTCGCAGAACCATCGTGTTTTATATCGTTGAAAACGTCTTTTCATTATCTTTTTAGATTCAGTTCAACATACAGGGGGTTGCGTTTAAAAAAATGAATATATTTTATGATACGTAAAACGCGACACTAGCATTTTCAATATAAAAATTTGTCTGATAAAGAGTAGATCTTTTGTATGGCTTCAAACGAGTCCATTAGCCACAGGTAAGAGAGTACATAAAGTACGATTTTGTGTTTAATTCGATGCAAAAAAAATTGAAAAAACTATATTTTTCGTATTTATGTCAGTATGCAACTGAGGAAAAACGCCAATAAATCCGAAAGGTTGCGTTACAGCTTATATCGTTGAATTCGTCTTCAGAATAACTGTCTAAATATATAATAATATATAGATGTCCGGTTAAAATAATGAGGTGAATGCCAGCCGACAACACAATGAACAGCCTGTATATAAGAAAATAGTATAAATTACAAGTTTAGATTAATCCAAAAAATATTTGTATCAATTTTTTTTGTAATGTGGGTGTACGTGCGAGCGCGTGTGTATGCGCGCGCGTGTGTGAACGTGTATGTTTGTGAACGATAATTAAAAAATAATAGAACGATTGTGATTACATTTAACAAGTGCCTTTCCTTTAAAAATAACTTTTATAAGTTCGTTATAGTTGGCACGATGAGATCGCTTTTCCCGGGAATATTTTTGTAACTTCGAAAATAACAAGCGAAGCCAAAAATGATTTCAACCAATCGATAAACAGTCATCTCGTGTTCAAACAATACCCAACGTTTTTGGTCTATGGCAAAAATTATAGGTACAAATTTCACCACCAGCCCCTTTCCTCTCCAGGCTTCAAATGGCGAGATATGGGCTGTATCGTGTATTCCCCCGTGTATTTGCTTGAAATTCCAACCATTGCAGCCGTAAAGTCAAAAATGAGATATGTTTTTCAGCTATCGTACTGTTAAGGTAATGCAATTTGATTGAATATTTCTATAGCATCAGATCGTGCATGTCATGCGGCATAAACTTCCACCATACGGATTGCCTTCGAAACTACATATGGCTATCTAGTTCTTTGAAG
Organism: Tillus elongatus; assembly: GCA_964006375.1. NCBI lineage: Eukaryota > Metazoa > Arthropoda > Insecta > Coleoptera > Cleridae > Tillus > Tillus elongatus. The sequence continues at coordinate 79,575,831 of OZ023269.1, read as the reverse complement.
GAGCGCTCCTTGAATGTTTTTGTGGATGATATTTCATCAGATAAATTAGAAATTGATGCTGGTCTTCCATAGGGTTCCGTTTTGCCTCTCACGCATTTTCTTTTGCATATAAATGCCCTTCTGATAAGTACACTTGGAGAACACCCAAATCACCACAACACATATTTCAGAGACCTTACGAGCGTTTCGTTGACAATGTCAATATCTTCAGAGGAAGAAAATTCAGGATTTTCTTCCTCTGAAGATGTTGACATTGTCAACGAAACGATCGTAAGGTCTCTGAAATATGTGTTGTGGTGATTTGGGTGTTCTCCAAGTGTACTTATTAGTGCTCATCAGAGGTTCCAGTTTTCACATAATGCCCTTCTGTTAACAACCAACAATCCGATCCACTGTTTGGCTAATGGTAGCACTTTTCACAAGACGTTGTCATTGACTCGTCTAATATCGGCTTCTAGCTCCTTGTCAATGAGAGTCAAAGTCACCAACACTGTCTTAGATTCTTAGCTGGAGCTCTGCAAATCTGGTTATGTTTAATGCCTCGAAAACACAATTACATCCTACCTAGGAAAGTTACCTACAGGGCCCAGACGTTCAGATCGCCAGCAAAATACACTCCAAAAAACCACACTCCTTATTGGGTATAACTGTTGCATATGCCTTTTGCAACAGCAGCAAAGAAGTTTGGATTTCTGTTTCGGGTTAAAAGTTTGTTTTAATTACTACAGCTTTTGACGCTGTATAAAGCACATACACGTCCACAGTTCGTTGTTCCCATATCTGGGGTGCTGCCTACGTTCCCTAGTATAAGTGGATTGTTGTCCATATTATCCCTATTAGTGTTTTCAGTCGGCATACTCAACTCACAGCCCTTACGCGAAAAGTCATCAGCCTTGCTAGGAAACATGTTTATGTACTTAATATATCAAAACTCAATAAAAACAAGTCTAAATCAGAAGTCACAAAATTAAATTTTGTAGCGGTCTATCCCACTTCTGAAAAATCTGTAACACACGACAAGTCACAGGTGGAGGGCCGTCAGGGTATTATTTATTTTTTAAGTAAACAAACACATATTAATCGTCACTCACCGCTTTAGTTGACAGCAGAGAAGGACGTGCTTGTAGTTCCTAAACCTGTGCAATACAAGGTAAACCACTGTAAGTGTCCAGCTCAACCTTGTCTAATCTAAATCCCCCATTTAAATCAAGACATGTTCAATATCCTAAATATTCCTTGAATATTGTAATAAAACAACTATCTTTATATGTCTATAATTGCAACAACTTATTAATAAAGCATATCATGTCAGTATTAATACAAAAGGGTCCTGCTTTGCCCCCGCCATTACCTTAAGCCCAAGGTAACGCGGCCTGGGTACAGAAGACCAGGCACGCAGTCCAAACGTACCCGCAACTTTACATACCCAGAGGTTATGGCACCTTACAGACCAATTTAGGTCTTACATTTATGTGCTCCGGGGTCCTCCACTTGACCCCTGCCGGCCAGACAAAGCAGATCCGATACCCGATCACTATAACTACGTGAGACAGTCTAATTAGTAACCATATAACTACAGCACACGTGGCTCTTAATATAATTTCTAAATATCCAGCAATTGTCAGTAAATATTTAATCCCCCTGTATAATAACCAACCCAGGTATATTCTTCTAATAATTACTGCTATCTGAATCATATTATTAGCTATAATGAACCAAGACACTTAGCGCGTAGGTACTCACCTAAACAGCAAAATTCAGTTATCACATTAACTAATATGCACTGTATTAACTACAATTAATCTTTACTATAAAATGCACTACGAATAAGCCCTTCCTAACTGACTCTCTTTCAACTAGTAAATGAGTGAAACATCTCTAGTTTCAGATGCATTAAACGTTTCAGTTTCTTTATGTTATCTACGCATAAAAATTAGGTGGTTGATAGACCCTTAACACACTTGAGTTCTCCTGCGTTCGCAGTGTTGTTAAGTATCATACAAAATATCAGATGGTACAGTTTCTACTAAACATTATGTTTAAAACTTACGTTACATTCGGCCATCCTGCATTAGGCTCGTCCCGAGGCTTCAGTAATAATAATAAATTTATTTATGACTCAATCACTTTACAAAGTAGAACAATATGACTTAATCAAATAATATAACCCATGATAAATAGAAAATCACTTCCACAGAGGTACCATCACCTGTACGTGGGATCTCAACACTTTCCACCAACATCTTTATTGTCCTATTAACCCGCTTTCAACCGAATAAAAGCCGCATAAAAAATTTCATACATCACACTTAAACCTAAAACTTCATTTCCAGAAACCACACATGCACACCAAAATAAACTCTCTTTCCATCTACTCCTCAAACCTTTCTCCCTCTCTTCTCTATTTCCCTCTCATTTTCCATTTTTTTTCTCCCCTCATCCTTCTTTCTCTCTCTCTCTCTCTATATATCTCTTTCTCTCTTCACTTTTCGCACATGCACATCGACCAAGTTCACAATCTATATTCTCAGGATCGTAGAAAAACAATAAAAGTTGCACAAAAATGATCATATCTCCATTTGTATACTTTCCTTCTCTCTTCATCCACTGTTCTTCGCCACTACACTTTCAGACTAATTAACTCATGCAATTTCAGCCTTGGATATTTAACTAGCCATCTTTTCAACTTGACCTTAAATCTGCTAAAAGCCAATGACCTGATATCATGAGACAAATGACCATATAACCTAGGAGCACATCTCTGTGACTTGACTTCAGTCACTATCATTGTCCTCTGGCATCACAACTCCATCCAATCCACTTGCATTGTCTGTATCATCTGACACACCACCAGGGATCTGCCAAGGCTTCATTTAGTCCACTGCCACAATGTTCTCATGCACACTCTTTCTACTAGTTCGTGCCGAACCTGGCATATCACACACAATATACTGATCATTGTCTAAAACCTTTTTTTTTACTATCATGGGTCCCCTATAAGGCTCTGTTAGTTTACTCGATCCCCTCGCCACTTCCTGTTTTAATATCACGACTAAGTCACCTTCCTTATATCTGCGTGGCTTTTTACGCTTCCTGTCAAAATAATGTTTTTGTCTGCGTGCTTCTTTCTCAAGTTTCTCACCTACTTTCTGACGAACCTTTACGATGTCTTCGATCATCTTGGGGATTTGACTGACTTCATCCAGTAATTCTGAGTCATCGCCAATTCTTGGTCTAAACCCATGTAACAACTCACTTGCTGTTAGCCCCGTTGATTGGCTTTTAAAATTATTGATGGCAAGTTGCACATAACCAATGTGTTTATCCCAATTTTCTTCCTCAGGACACGCAGTTAGTAATGCTGTTTTAAGAGTTCTGTTAAAACGCTCAACCTGACCGTTAGCTCTTGGTGTCCCTACCGCATTCAGCACATGTTTTAAGTGCACATTCTTACAAAATTGTTGGAATTTTCGTGAAGTGGAGGCACTTCCTTGGTCCGAAATAAGTACTCGAGGCTTACCATAAAGAGCAAATATTTTTTCTAAGTACTTTATGACGTAATTGGTATTGGTTGATTTGACAGCTTTGAGAAAGGTGAATTTGGTTAAGTCGTCTACGATCACTATAATGTGGACATTTCCTCGAGAGCTTTTAGGTAGAGGTCCATAATGATCTATGTGCAATATATCAAACGGCTCGGGTCTTTTGGGAATGGAATGTAAATATCCCTCCTTTCTACCGCCTGACTTCTTGCAGTATATGCACGGTATGCAACATGCAAGTTATCGCTCGACATATGGCCGCATTCGGTGAAACCAGTAATGTTGAGTCAATCTTTGCAACGTTTTCGCTACAGCGAAATGACCTAAGTCGTCTTGTGCTGCTCGCACTACTTGTTGTCTCATACCCCTTGGCACTACCCACTGTATTCCCTGGACAGTTAATCGATATACTCTGCCATCTCGCAAAGCATAGTTTTTATAAACATTACTGTCTTCATCACTTTCGGGAGGTTTGCTCAGGGTTTCTCGGATTTGATTTATTTTCTCGTCTGTCAGTTGTGCAGATAGTACTCAGTCTGATTGTACGATGCGCAGTACTGTATCTTCTGCACACTCTGTCGGTGCTATTGGATTTCGGCTTAATGCATCAACGTGCTTCATCCGGGTGCCTGGTCTGTACTGAACATCGAATGTGTACGCTTGCAACTGTAACCACCAGCGAGCTATTCTGGGCAAAATATATTTTTCATTGCTGGTTGCCTTCAATGCGTTGCAATCTGTAACTACAATGAATTTGATTCCCAACAAATATATTCTCAACTTCTTTAAGGTTTCCATCACTGCAAGTGTTTCCAATTCTTTTTCCGCACAAGTAGTATAGGCGAAGAATAGGGGAATATGAGTCTCTGATGATGTCGTTTCTCAACATATCCTCTATCATGGTGCCAACGGTTTCTTTTTTCATTTTTAGCTCATCCATATTTTTAGCAAAACAAGTTCTATATTTATTTAAGACTCCCATTAATTTAGACAATTCTGTTTCATTTATATGTCCTTTAGTAACATCCTCCTTATTTAACGATTTTAGTTGCCTTAATTTAGTGCAAAGGACATGCTCACTGCCTATGGCTTTTTCTTCAGAACAAGGCCAACCCCGAGCCACTGGGTTTTTACTTCCTAAATGGATTTCTGCGTCTGCCAAATTTAGAATAGAATCGCATGAGGTATACAATACTCTTGCCCTTCTGCAGAATGAATTCTCGCTTCAACATAAAGATCTCCTTTAAATTCACCAGTTACCTTAACTGGTACATTTGCCCAAAAAACGGGGGGAATCGCCGTTGCCTGTGTTGGCCACAAAACGATTTTTCTTACATCTTCGCATACGATATCGCTACCAGGCAGTTTCCTAAAAAACTGTAAGGTCGAATTATCTTTATAAATTGTTACATCTGGATGTTCGGAAACTGGATGACAATTGAAATGTCCATGTCTATTGCACGCAAGGCAAACTTCGCGCTCCTTTTCTTGTATAAATTTAATCTTTCGTTCGCAACTAAACGACCGTTGGTAGCATTGTTTCCGGAAATACTTCTTGGCCTCATCATTCAAGCAACGCAAATAGTTAAATAATTCCTCAGGGTCTTGACAATTTACAGCCTTCGCACCTGCACGAATGTGATTTTCACTGATGCCTTCCAATAATACAAGACACAGCTTATTTGCCTTGAATCTTACAAGTATTGTTTTTCATAAAAATATTGTCCAAACGTTTCATTGGTGCGCTTTTTGCGTTCCATCATCTCTTCCAGTATTTCACAATAATCCTGTTGTGCTGGAAAAGCTCGTCGAAGTTTTTGCTTCCATTTTTCCCACGTATAGTTGACTGATTGCAGACCTTTGTACCAAACAGATGCCAAACCCTCTAATTTGGACAAGGCGTTAAAGATCGTTACATTTTCTGACCACCGAAACATGTGTTTCACTTCGTCAACTTTTCGACACCCGTCATCAATATTCTGATTCGAATCTTCTGGATTAAATGCAGAAAGCACTTCTCCAACTATCCGAGATGGGCCTGGTGCTGGTACAATGTTACGCAGCACGCCAGTCGTTGCTTCAGCCAAACGACTTACGATATTGTCACCTGTACTGGTTGAAGTGGCAGAGCCCTGAAGTGGACCTACGTTCCCTAGTATAAGTGGATTGTTGTCCATATTATCCCTATTAGTGTTTTCAGTCGGCATACTCAACTCACAGCCCTTACGCGAAAAGTCATCAGCCTTGCTAGGAAACATGTTTATGTACTTAATATATCAAAACTCAATAAAAACAAGTCTAAATCAGAAGTCACAAAATTAAATTTTGTAGCGGTCTATCCCACTTCTGAAAAATCTGTAACACACGACAAGTCACAGATAGAGGGCCGTCAGGATATTATTTATTTTTTAACTAAACAAACACATATTAATCGACATTCACGGCGCTTTAGTTGACAGCAGAGAAGGACGTGCTTGTAGTTCCTAAACATGTGCAATAAAAGGTGAACCACTGTAAGTGTCCAGCTCAACCTTGTCTAAGCTAAATCCCCCATTTAAATCAATACATCTTCAATATCCTAAATATTCCTTGAATATTGTAATAAAACAACTCTATATGTCTATAATTGCAACAACTCATTAATAAAGCATATCATGTCAGTATTAATGCAAAAGGGTCCTGCTTTGCCCCCGCCATTACCTTAGGCCTAAGGTAGCGCAGCCTTGGTACAGCAGACCAGACACGCTGTCCAAACGTACCCGCAACTTTACATACCCAGAGGTAGGAGGTCCTCCACTTGACCCCTGCCGGCCAGACAAAGCAGATCCGAGACCCGATCACTATAACTACGCGAGAGTAATTAGTAACTATATAACTACAGCACACGTGGCTCTTAATATAATTTCTAAATATCCAGCAATTGTCAGTAAATATTTAATCCCCCTGTATAATAACCAACCCAGGTATATTCTTCTAATAATTACTGCTATCTGAATCATATTATTAGCTATAATGAACCAAGGTAAATTTTACTTATAAGCATTTTAATTTTCTTTCAGAAAATTGTGTGCCTTCAAAAATTACAAAGTTATTTTGATGAAATTTGGTACATACATTGCCTTTATAGAGGCTGCAATACGTACAAAGTTTTAAGTTTCTACCTAGAGTGTTGAGTTATAAGCATTAAAAGAAAATGTATGGGATTTCGCATATACAACCAGTATTGAACAAGAGATGCGTCTGTAGCTAGCTGCATGGTAAGGGACTGCATCTATAAATATTCAGTACATATACTGAATAATTATTGAAATAATTGTAAACACTGAACTAATGACGTAAATAAACATGTGGCTATAACATAATGTTAGCAATTACACATAGAAATACCCAATAAATATTGTTTGTAAGTTAAAATCAATAAAGGTTTATGTTATGTTATGCCCCGCTTTAAACTCGATGGAATTGAAATTTGTTTTCTAAGCGCAGTTTGAATCTCCGTTGATGATTAATATATCTTTGTAACTTTGTAATTTTATCGAATTCAGATCATTTTATCGAAAGAAGCAATTATGCGATGTTTTTTTTTGGTGAACTTTGATAAAAAGGTACCTAGCAAATTTTCATGGCATATTTTAAAGATTTTTCATTAAAAAAATTCTGTAGCGAATTTTCGTTGAAAAACCTATTTTATGCGAATATTCGTGAAAACAAAACGTTTTACAAATTACTGCGCAATTTTTTTTCTCGAATGTGTATCCTGAGGTATTCTTTGTGTAAATTGCTTGGATATGTTCTTTGGCGATGTAAATCGGACCAGTTTTCCTTAGAACGTTTGTTTTTTTCAGAAAATTTTTGTATCTGTAAGTAATGAATGGAAGTTATTTTCATGAAATTTTGTACATAGTTTTATACTATCTAAAAAAATTGTTGGTCTTTTAGTTAAAGAAAAACTTATTTTATAAAAATTCGTTCCATGACGCACTTGCATCGTCCATACTTTTCAGCGAATTTTTATTTTAAAAAAAAATTCGCTAATTGGGGTGTATCGATGTTGACTCTTTGCAAAAATGTTTTTAAGTGAGCGCGAATTTGGGCCCCTAGAATCCGAAACTAAGCTCCGTTTGAATGTTTATATGTTTGTTTATATATATATATATATATATATATATATATATATATATATATATATATATATATATATATATATATATATATATATATATATATATATTGTGTGTGCGTGCGTGTGTGTGTGTGTGTGGAAAGCACTTAAATGTAACAATCGTACTATAAAACAAAACACAACGTAAAACAATTATAAGAATTTGGTAACGCCTATATACATTAGTACGTACCTATATGGCATCGCAACCTCCACGTATTTACAAATTAAAGCCATTTGGATGCTCAATACAGCACTGACATCAAAACAACCAACCTACGCAATCAAAAGAAACACGGTCATGCAAACCTTAATAAAATAGCAGTCCATGCACATGTACGCACACACACAAACCTACCATCTGTCTACCTTACTCACTGTTTACTCATCGCATTATACCTCTTAATTCAATCAATTCTGTTATTTCAGATTTAGCTTTAGAAATAATCCATTTTTTAGCGCACTTCATATAGAGATTAATGGAATTAAAACCCTTTGTGAATAGAGGTGACATACTGTATAACTTCGGCCCAAGATAAACAAAGGATCTCTGGAATATTGTTTCTATGTTCTAGGCATTTCAATTTCTACATCACCTCTGTATCGTGTTTCGTACCTGTGATTTATCTTCTTCGAATCCAATTTATGATGACACTGGTAAAGAAGCAATCTTAAGGCATACATCTGCCTAACAGCCAACAAATTAGACCCCTGATACAACTGGTCAGAGGGGTACGTTATCAGTTTATTAAAGACAATTTTTATTAACCACTTCTGTGTCACTTCGATATTCTTTAAATGCGTTCTCGCTATACTCCCCCATGCAACAGTACAATAATTGAGTAAGCTTTCGGCAAGGACACAATAAATTATTTTTAGATATTTCTCAGAAAATAACCTTTTAAACACCTTAAACTTTACTATAATACATCGCAGCTTTTTTTATCAATGCGTCGACATGCAAGTTCCTCCTCATGTGCCTATCCACTGTCACTCCTAAATATTGTGTATTCTCTTGCTTTTACCATGAGTATGCCATCCGACGTTTCACAAGAAAACACAAGCTCTCTATAAGTTGGTAAATGGTTTTCATAGCAAGCAAAGGGCAAAAAACAAACCTTCTCAAAATTAATCGATATTAGAACTTCACTCCTAACACCATCATGTCCAGATGATTTAGGTATTCACTAGTTGTATCGTCCCCAGAGGTAATATCAATATTGTAATCGCCCAAAAATACATGCACATCGATATTTTTCTTACATGCTCTCATGTATTCAGTGAGATCCCCCATAATTCATGTATACACGTGGCTGGTGGCCTATATAAAGCAGTTATCAAAACATTCACACTACCCCGTCTTATCTTCATTTCGAGTACATTTATTTCACTACATTCAACCAGACTGTATTCATAATCTATTTCACTTTTCAGGTAAATTAACACTCCATCATTCTGATTTACAGACCCATAATTATAAAAAAATATTGTAGCCTTCAATACCAAATATACTGTGATTCTCTAGTTTCCAAGTCTCAGTCAATACTATACAATCAATTTGCCTTAATCATATACAATCAAATTCTCTATCGCGTCCCTCCAAAGAACCCTCAACTCATCCATCTTTTTTGACGCATTTTTGACTATGATGATAGATGCTAAACAGTGAGTGTTTGCTGACTTCAGATAATATTTTATTACACTGTGCAACATCACTCACCAACCTGGAGTTAGGAGTACTGTACAAAGTCTCTAATATTAAGATCCATACTTTAAAAGAAAATTAATTTGCCCTTGGATGATTGCGATATCAACTTAATTTAATCACAAAAAAAGTAGACAAAACAATTAAAGGCATAAACACCAAACATACAAAATGTTTAAATAAAAGTCATATAAATAAAATTCCATATAATTAGTTGTATAAATAAAATTCAAAGGAATAAAACAATAAAATGGACTATAGACTAAATGTATACAGGGTCGCTGATAAGTCTGGAAACGGTCGATTATCCGGGAAAATATACAAGGTGTCGAAAAAAGTTTTATACAAAAGTTTTTGGGTTCTTCAATGTCTACTAGGCGGTGATAATTTTATTTATACAGGGTTGGTCATACAGGCGTGGCACACCAATATTAATTTTTTTTAATGGAACACCCTATATATTATTCGATATTTCAATCCTTCTCTTAATTTTGAGCAACATTTATGAGAAGCATAATGTACCTAAACTCAATCGTTTCCGGGTAAAAAAATAAATAAAAATAAACGCTACTGTTTTTAAAATCTATTGGATGAAGAACAAAAATAAATGAAAAGTAGAATATCTCTTGAAAACAATCTGTGAGTGTGAAAAGAACCGGTTGCGATGTTTTTAACATTGTTTGGAATCCCAAGATAAGATAAGATGCCCATAAGAAACGCAGTATTATTCTTTTGTTTTAAAATGTTTCCAGGACAACGAATGTCAAACATTCATTCAGTGTCAACAGTTTTGAAACATTAGTAATTTAGTGTCAACAGTTTTTGTGCAAAATGGCAAGTTTAAGTGAAACCGAACGTATCGAAATTTTAATGATGATAGGGTACGGTGATAGAACACGAAGTTTTGCTCAAGTGGTGATTATGTTCAATGAGTTGCATCCTGAGCGGGAATCGATCTCCAAATCCACAGTTTCGAAAACTGCATCGTTTTCACGAAACTGGCGGTATCAAGGATAAACCTAGAACTGGAAGGCCAGTAACCGTTACAAATGAAGAAAATTCTTTGAATGTAATATTGGATGTGGTGGAAAATCCGAAAACTTCGGCACAGCAATTGGCTTTAAATCACAATATGAGTCGGTATTCAATTCAAAAGATTACGAAGCGGGAAAAGTTCCGTCCATATAAAATTCATTTATTGCAAGAACTGAGTGAAGACGATTTTGATCGCAGAATCGAGTTCTGTGAACTTATTATGGAGAAGTTACGCCAAAATTTTAACTTTGCCAACCACATTTTGTTTTCCGACGAATCTACATTTTGTTTGAATGGACAAGTCAACCGACACAACTGTAGGTACTGGTCAGACGAAAACCCACATTGGATGGAACAAATTCACACCCAAAGACCGCAAAAAGTAAATGTTTGGTGTGCTATTATTGGTAGACATATCATAGGACCTTATTTTATACACGGTAATTTGAACTCTGCTCGATATTTGACACTTTTGCAAGAATCAATTGTTCCAGACGTTAGTTGATTATTTCCGAACAATAACGACCCAAATCTACCAGCGGAAGAAATATGGTTTCAGCAGGATGGGGCACCCCCTCATTTTGGAATTGAGGTACGGGAATATCTGAATCAAACCTTTCCTGGCAGATGGATAGGGCAGGGGAACTATTGAATGGCCAGCTAGGTCTCCCGACATGACGCCGCTTGACTTTTTTTGTGGGGTCATGTAAAAAATTTAATTTACCAAAATAGACCGCAGAATATTGAAGAGTTGCAAGCAAGGATTGTGCATGAAATTAATAACATTCCTCAAAACGCTCTTGTAAATGCAGTGCAATGTTTTGTTAAGCGAATTCATTATTGTCAGGAGGTCAATGGAGAACACTTTGAACATCTTATAAAATAGGATTTCAAACAATGTTAAAAACATCGCAACCGGTTCTTTTCACACTCACAGATTGTTTTCAAGAGATATTCTACTTTTCATTTATTTTTGTTCTTCATCCAATAGATTTTAAAAACAATAGCGTTTATTTTTATTTATTTTTTTACCCGGAAACGATTGAGTTTATGTACATCATGCTTCTGATAAATGTTGCTCAAAATTAAGATAAGGATTGAAATATCGAATAATATATAGGGTGTTCCATTTAAAAAAAATTAATATTGGTGTGCCACGCCTGTATGACCAACCCTGTATAAATGAAATTATCACCGCCTAGTAGACATTGAAGAACCCAAAAACTTTTGTATAAAACTTTTTTCGACACCTTGTATATTTTCCCGGATAATCGACCGTTTCCAGACTTATCAGCGACCCTGTATATAAAAGTATAGACAAAAGTCATATAAATAAAATTCCATATAGTTAAATGTATAAATACAAGTCAAACTAATAGAACAATGTACATGTATCCAACCGATAACTCAAAAATTTATTAACCGATTTTGATCAAACTTGGCAAGAATCTTTCTTTTATTAATAGCAGATGAGTTGCTTAGCCAACCCTATCGGACCAATGTCTTATAACATAATTTTTTCCGAAAAAAAATTTGTATCAAAAATAACAAAGCTTTTTTGATGTAATTTGGTTGATATGTTGCTCTCGTAAATAACTTACGTATTTTAAAAAATCGCTAATAGAGGTATCGATTGTAAGACTGCAAACATGTTTTTAAATGAGCGCGAATTTGGGCCCCTAGGACCCGAAACCAAGGTGCGTTTGAATTTATATATGTTTATTTATATATATATATATATATATATATATATATATATATATATATATATATATATATATATATATATATATATATATATATATATATATATATATAATTTTGTGACCCTGTATATGGCAGCCAATACCACGATACAATCCCTACAGTCACAGCTGCAACATCTCATCAGATTCAACCCTATACATCTCAAGGAAGCCAGCAAATTAAAAGGTCGGATTGAGAAAAGGAATCATCATAACGTACTGCATCCTTTGGTACATTAAACACACATGGGGATGACTACCATAATCACAGTCATTCTAATGGTCATTCTGTGCTACATCTTCAGCAGACAATTAAGAAGAGAGCCATGCAGCCCAAGTCCAAGAACCAACTTACACCAGAAGAGCCTACCAGAAAGAACGAGGACGTTCTTCACACTATGGGTGGAGGAATTATGTCACCCTGTATAATTACGCTGCCCTATATATGGCAGCCAATACCACGATATCCGTTCCGATATCGTCCACTCAGCAATGACATCGACCTCAGGCGGTCACAGAGTTCAATTAGAAACCGCATAATAATCAAGCCTAGTTTATAAGTATTACTTATGTTAGAATTAAATTAATTCGTTAGTTGTAACTTGTAATTAATCACTTCGTTATTTAATTGTACTTTTTGGTTTTATATAAATTTATTTATCATAAAGCCAAAAGCGCCTTATTTAACTGGCGCTGCGAACAGGATCCAGTAACGACGTTTTGGCAACCTAAAAGTATCAAAATTGTCGGTCGTTTTTGAACGTTTGTGCTGGAAGAACCATCCAAGAAGAAAGAGCAAGCGCGTTGGAAGAAAAGCCATAGATGACCACCAAAGCAGTTTCCCTTCTGTAAGTTGATCCATTTCTTTCATTTCCTATGCAATTGTGTCTTATGTATTTGCAAATTTCATTTTTCGTAAATACAAATTATTTTTAGTATTCACAAAGTTTTTCTTTGGCAATACTTATATTTAAGGCATCATACAAACTGTCACACGTAATATAATATTACAAGTTTAGCAGTAAAGGAAATTAAATACACTAAGTGAAACAATTACTACTGCATTTAACAGATATCTCTCTGATATCTCTCACGTAAAAATTACTGATTAATTTAAAACAATAATATACAGTGATATACGATTTCACTAACAACTCGTACAATTATCCTCTGTAATTAAAACGCTTTAGAAAAAACAATTTTAACGGAAATATTTTGAAGCATAAAGATTTTATACAGTTATAATATTTTGCACCGCATTAATTAATCTTCTAGCTATAAATTATTGATTACTTTAGAGTTAAACATTTATTTTTAAGATTAATTATTCGATTAATTACAAATTTTATCCACTTATTACAAAACAAAATTATACCCTTATTACCCTGTAATTAATATTTAAAAAGAAAATCTCCTTTATATCTATTAATACATTACATGAGGTTTCGTAAAAGGTCTCCCATAAGATTTACCCGAATTCCAGAAACAATCTCGCTAAATTTAACCCCAGATTCACTCATTTTTAATTCATCAGAAACCCCTAATTTCCAAAACATGTCGGAGGCATCAATCACCCAAATCTGCCAGGCTTCGGCCATGATCCCTGAATACAATGGCGGACAAAAACAATTGGCATATTTTCTGAATCAATGCCGCACTTATATCCTATGTTACAAAAGACAAGGCGACACACCTGACGACTTACATTGTAACCGAATGATTATTGAATTCATTAAGGCCAAAATCAGGGGTTAAGGAGTCGCGGGCCAAAGGACTCCAGGGGGCAAGCTGAGGAAGTGGAAATAACAACAACATAAACTCCCGATGAAGCTTTCCCCAAGACCGTCATGCGCGGTAAAAATCCGCATCCTGCACGAGGTGACCCTGCTAATAACTAAACATGACGGATCTAGACAAGGAGGTCGAACTAAACTCCCCCAATCTACGGTGTCACGTGACCCGTGCCTATGGATGGATGGCACCAGGGCGATGGTGTCGTGAACGGAACCTCTGGAGTACCAGGCAACCCTCCAGAGTAACCCGCCTTGCACCACACAGGGGGTTCTGATGGTGTGGACAGTATTTCCCCCATTCTCGTGGGAACAACATGAAGATTATAAATACATATAAAACCAAAACCAATGAGGCTCGAGGAGTGGCTCCGGGTACAGACTTGAGCCTTGAGTCTATCCCGGAAACGGAGACGAGCCAGGGTGCGGCAGCGGACTCTGGAGGTCCCACGACCGGCGTAGATACGGGGGATCAGGGGGTAGCTTCAGCCAGAGACCTGTCCCCGACACCCAAGCTGGAGGCTGGGTCCCACCGGAGGGCGGCGAGCTCCGCGGACTCCGGGGGCCCCTCCACCAGTGAGGACTCTACTGTTAGAGTAGAGGGACTGCCCCGGCAGTCCAAGCGTCTTTCCGGGGCGCAAAGAAAGAAGCTCCGGAGGGCGCAAAAAATGGCGGCCGGGACCTGGACGGTCGAGAAACCTGTAAAGGCGCAAGAGGGGAGTGCGGGTCAGAAGCGGACGCGCTCGAACTCTAGCACGCCCACTACAGACAGACGTTCCAAAAGGGCCAGGGTGCCTGTAAAGGCGCAAGAGGAGAGTGCGAGTCGGAAGACGCCGCGCTCTGGCTCTAGCACGCCTACTACAGACAGACCTCCCAAAGGAACTAAGGCCGGAACACCGGCGCAGACTGGCTCTTACAGGGAGGCTGCGGAGGGCCTCGGGATGGCGGTGATTGACAGACGCCATCCTGAGGTCACGCTAGACCAGGGGAAGGCGGACCTGATCCAGGCTGCGGTGGTAGCTGCAGTGGACTCTCTTCAGGAAGGGGAGAGCCCGCCTCAGTTCCACCGGACGCGCCTGACGGGGGGCATCCTCTGGATAACCTGTGCCGGCCCGCAGTCGCGGGACTGGCTGCGGAAAACGATCGGGGGCCTCGGTCAGATTTGGGAGGGGGCGGACTTGACAGCCGTCGAGCCCAAGGAACTCCCAAAGAGACGCAAGGTCCTCGTACGGATCCCTGACACCGTCCCGCAGGAGACGGTGATCAGCAGACTTAAGATCCAGAACCCTGAACTGGGGACGCAACACTGGTCGGTTCTAAGTAGGAAGGCAGAGGAGAAAGGACAGACGCTCGCCTTCTCGATCGACCCGACATCTTACAGAGCCCTTGAAGGAACCTCCTTCAAGGCATTCTGGGGCATGGGAAGGGTTAGCTTCCGCCCACTGGGGAAGCAATTAAGGGTTAATGGGACTTAGGTTCCTTCAGGTCAACCTCCAACACAGTAGGGCAGCCACGGCCGGACTACTAATGGCTCTGAGGAACACGGATGTGGCCCTCATCCAGGAACCGTACTCCTACAAAGGAGAGATCAAGGGACTCGGCGGAGCTAATGGAAAGCTCATCTACAGCAGGTCCAGCGAGAATCCGAGGGCCTGCATTTTTGTCAGGGAAGGGATAGAGTTTCTCCCTCTAATGAATTTCTGTTCCAGGGACCTGGCAACGATCAAAATCCGATGTGGAGGAGCGGATGGGCTGAGGGACATTACTGTCGCATCAGCCTATCTGCCAGGGGACAGCACGGACCCTCCTCCACCCAACGAATTGGAGCAGCTGATGGTGGGTAGCAGAGCAGGTGGATGGCAGACCATCATCGGCATGGATGCGAATGCGCACCATGAGTTGTGGGGTAGCTCGGACACAAACTCTAGGGGTGAGGCACTTTTACAATTCTTTATGAAATTTAATTTAGACATATTGAATAGAGGTAATAAACCGACATTCGTCACAACACGGCGTGAGGAAGTTTTAGACCTAACAGTTTCCACCCAGTTTCTGGGTGACTTTGTTAAAAGCTGGGCTGTGTCTGGGGAAGTGAGTAGCTCAGACCACAGATACATCCGGTTTGAAATCGCCAAAGTCGAAAGAGAAACGGTATGGTACCGGGACCCCCGCAAGGCGGACTGGGAAGCCTACAGGGCAGACCTAGCTGTGGAACTGCGGGGGGTTGAGAGGGCCATAAGGGATTCAATAGACCTCGAGATTGCAGCAGTCCAATTGCGAGACGCAATTACCTCGGCCTATAACGCCAACTGCCCCCTGAAAATGAGGGTGTCCACCAGGAACGTCCCATGGTGGAACGAGGACCTCAGGCAAAGGAGGACGCAGGTTCGTAAGCTGTTTAACGCGGCCAAAAGGTCGGGAGCATGGGATGAATATAGACAGGCCCTATCGACCTATAACAAAAGACTGAGGGACGCCAAGAAGGAGTCGTGGAGGAGGCACTGCGAAGAAGTGGAAAACACGTCCGAGAGTGCTCGACTACACAAGATCCTGTCTAAGGGCCCTCAGACTAACATAGGCTCCCTTAGAACACCCACGGGAGGCTTTACAAGCTCGGGGGAGGAAACTATGGAAATTTTACTCCAGACGCACTTCCCCGGCTGTAACATAATAAACCAATCACCTCCGGACTGGGAACACTCAGAAATAGAGGCGCCTTATAGGCGGGCATCTAGAGTAGACTGGACAGTCGCTAAAGAGGTGGTTACCTGGAGCAAAATCAGATGGGCCATTAACAGCTTTAAGCCATACAAATCGCCGGGATTTGATGGAATAATGCCCATCATGCTCCAACAGGGGATAGATATACTGGCGCCGGTGCTTACCCTCATTATGAGGGCCAGCCTGGCTCTGGGGTACATTCCGAGGGCATGGAGACTGGCCAGGGTTGTATTTATTCCTAAACCTGGGCGTCCAACAGACCAGGCAAAGTCCCTGAGGCCAATAAGTCTCATGTCCTTCTTGCTGAAAACAGTGGAAAAACTGCTCGACCGGCACATTAGGGGCGGTGTACTGGAAGCATATCCTCTACACTGCGGACAATATGCATACAGAGCAGGATTCTCAACAGAAACAGCACTGCACCAACTGGTGCTGAAACTGGAGAATACGCTGGAGAACAAGGAGGTGGCGCTGGGGGCCTTCCTAGACATAGAGGGGGCCTTTAGCAACACCTCGTTCGGATCGGTTCTGGCAGCTGCCCGGGAGCGTGGAATAGAGGAGACCTGCTGCAGGTGGATCGGTTCCATGTTCAGGGACAGGGCGGTGTTCACCTCACTCGCGGGAGGGACTCTGCTGGCGGGGGTCGCGGCGGGGTGTCCGCAGGGGAGCGTTCTGTCTCCCTTGCTCTGGTGTCTAGTCGTGGACGGCCTGCTGGGGAGGCTCTCGGGAGGGGGGTATGAGGTACAGGGCTATGCGGACGACATTGTCATCATAGTCCGAGGAAAGGTCACACAGGCAGTGTGGGAGCGTATGCAGACTGCACTGAAAGTGGTGGAAGGGTGGACGGTTGATCAAGGGCTCGGGGTGAGCCCCGAGAAAGCAACCGTCGTGCCGTTTACGAGGAGGAGGAAGTGTGAAAGCCACAGAACTCTCACTCTATACGGTAGGAGCGTTCCAATGGCCAGGGAGGTAAAATATCTTGGGGTCGTATTGGACTCTAAGCTAACCTGGAATGGTCACATTGGAAAAATACTGCGTAAGGCAGTCATGACCTTAGCCGTCACTAGGCGGCTATATGGAAAAACGTGGGGACTAAGACCTAGTATGGCCCACTGGCTGTACACAAGGGTGGTCAGACCATCGTTAACATATGCGGCACTGGTCTGGTGGCCTAAGGTGACACAATCCAGTGCCAAACAAAAACTAGGCAAGATCCAAAGGATGGCTTGCCTAGGCATCACAGGGGCCATGTCTTCAACCCCAACAGCCGCCATGGAGGTGTTGCTGGATCTACCCCCCCTACACTTCGTTATTATGGGAGAGGCCAGGCTAGGACTATACAGACTAGCCTGCAATGGTAGACTGAAGATCAACCCAGGCTTCAGGGGCCACTGCAAAATTCAGGAGATCGTGAAGGAACCCATGCTTGAAATGAGGTCAGACTTCGCGAGCCCGCGAATGTGCAGGGAAAACAACTTCACAGTGGAAATCCCTGATCGCGGGGCATGGCGGGAGGAGACACCGGGCATACCACGGGACGCGCTCGTCTGGTTCACGGACGGATCTGGCGGGGAGCGTGGGACGGGGGCAGGTGTTTACTCGGAAGGACCGAGGGTAAGTCACAGTATTTCCCTCGGAGCCCATGCAACGGTGTTTCAGGCCGAGATGTACGCCATCCTGCACTGTGTGCGGGAGAACAAGAGGAGGGGCTACACCAACAAGCGGATCCTCATAGCCACAGACAGCCAGGCAGCCCTTAAGGCACTAAGTAGCCCACGGGTAAATTCCTGGCTGGTGAGTGAGTGCCGAGACGAGACGAGCGACCTGGCTGGGCAGAATGAGGTGACCCTCATCTGGGTGCCGGGTCACTCGGGGGTCAAAGGCAATGAAGAAGCTGACAGTCTCGCAAAGAGGGGGTCAGCAGAACCATTTATGGGACCAGAACCGGCTCTGGGCGTGTCAAAGAGCACTGCCAGGGGAGCCATTAAGTCCTGGGTCAGAAACCAACACAAGGTGTACTGGGCGGACTGTCCAGGGCTCAGACATGGGAAGTCAATAATTGACGGACCCAGTTCAAAGAGAGCTGTGGAGCTGCTAAACCTTAGCAGAGGACAGCTCAGAAACACAACAGGTCTCTTGACGGGACACATGGCCGTCAAGAAACACCTACATAAAATGGGGCGGTTCGAAGGGGACCTCGCATGCAGACTCTGCGGCGAGGGGGAGGAATCAGCCCAGCACATCTTGTGCGAGTGTATAGCTCTGGACCGGAAAAGACAACTGATCTACGGTCACTCTAGACCGGAGACAGAGCAATATAAAACTTCACCCTACCAATCGCTGTGCAGACTAGTTCAAGGCACAGTGATTTTGGAATGGGTGGAGTAAGACTAGGGGTATGCACAATCAACCAAGGGTTGCGGTGCTATCGGGGCGGCAAGGCCGCGGACGAGCCCTGAGGGAACAAAAAAAAAAAAAGGCCAAAATCACAGGTGAAGCCCAATATATACTTATGAAACTAGACGACATTACTTGCCAAAATATTGAAAATGCCCTTAAGGCCCAATACACAGGCCCTAGATCAGAAGACCTTTTAATGACAGATTTACGGACTAGCTACATGCGTAAAACTCAGACTGCTACTGACTTTTATACAAGATAAATTAAAAATGTTAAACCTACAAAAAACAACAATACGAAACGGCAGCTGTTACTTCTTTTAAAATAGGAATAGCCGAACCATATTACAGCCACTTGCGTTTATTAAACATCCCTAATTTAGAAACAGCGTTGCTCGAATGCCATCGCATTGATAACGAGCAGATGAAAGTAAATTTCCTAAAAGTCATAAAGGACAAAGATGAATCTCATTTCCGTCAAAACGACAAACATCCTCAGCATCAAAAACCACACATAACTAATAGAAAAATAAACGACTTCAACCCCAAATTCCGGAAAATACCTCAACAAAATTACAACCATCAGCCCAATTTCCAGAAAATACCCTAACAAAATCAGAACCTACAACCAACATTTCAACAACCCTTTCCAAGCCAACCTATCTCGAACTTAAGACCAATTCCGCAACAAAGAAATTTCCCCACTAATTCACAAGTCTTCGGAAAAAGATATAATCAAGCAACCCCTATGTCAATTTCTACTAACCTAACAAACAATCGCCCTCGTACAAATCACCCCATTCCTCAAGTAAATAACAACCAAACTTGTCAAGAGCAGGAACAAGAGCCGGTCTATTTATACCAGGATGATAATGATTATGAACCTGATGAGGACTTTTATAATGAGGAATTCTAGGAACCAGACGAACCGTATGGTGAAACCAGGATTTTCACGATACAGCCTCGGAAACACTATAAAACTTTACTTAAATAATATTGCCATGCAACCCAAACTACCCTTCTTCTGTCTTCCCTCTTTAGGACTCCAAATACTGAGTGACAGTGGTGCGTCTGATAGCATCATGAATCCAGGTCCGGCTTACGAATTTTTCATCGAATATCTCTATCAAAAACCCTTCGCCATGAAATCCGTTGGCAAAATTTCCAGGGGTATTGATAACATTCGGTTCCCTATATTGCAAGAATATGGCATTAAATTCCCCTTCGATTTTTACGTCATGCAATGACATGATCGGTTCAGCTCACTTCCAGAAATTGAAAGCACGCATCCACCACGAGACACAGACTATAACATTAGGCAATACAGAGATCCCTTTCTATTTCGAACTTAATCCCCAAAATTTTAAGCCCTTTAAACAAATATGTGTAAATAAATATGATCGTAACCCTTACAAAACCCCGTCTCAAGGACCTCTGATTGCTTGTAGACCCTTCGAAGTTATACACCTCGACGTATTCAGCCTTGATAACTGCAAATTCTTAACAATTGTCGATCTGTTCAGTAAATATGCCCAAGCATTACATTATCGATACTACGGCCCTGACCATAGTCAACAAATTACGTCACTTCTTCTCTCACCATAACTATCCTTCTAAAATTGTCTCCAATTCTGACCAAGAACTGGAAAATGTTGTATTTAAAGAGTTATGTTCCATGTTTAAAATCGATTTGTACATTACTACCCCTCAGAACCCTAATTCAAATTCTCCCGTAGAACTTTTACATTCGACACTACTAAAAAAAAATACGTGTCCTAAAAATTCAAAATCCAAACGAAAGCCCTCAGTCTCTCATGGTCACAGCTGTATTGATCTATAACCAATCGATACATCCCTCAACAGGCCACTCTCCTTTCAAACTGCTCTATGGCCCATATGATGGCATACCACCTATTGATCCCCATCAAACAGTTCTTAAAGAATATAACAATAGACGCTTAAAAGAAATACTTCCATTTTACCAGTCTATTTATGAAAGGCAAAAGCAAAAAGCAACATAGCGTCTCGAGAAAATCAACGAAACTCGAGAACAAAACATCCGAATTAATGAAGAAAACGTTGCAGTAAGAGTACCACCAATCCGAAAGGCAGATCCCCTTTATAAAATTCATTCCGACCCTATACAATTACCCCGCAATAATATTTTTTTCCCATTCGAGAAAGCAAACAGCTCATCTTAATAAGACTAAAAGAGCAAGAAAGAAATTTCCTTATTTAGAGCCTGCTATGCCTATATCTGAGGACAGCCCTACTCCTTCAACTTCAACCCATCCAAACTAATGGCTATTTCAAGGATTATGTCGAATTCGCCAAAATCCTAAATCATTACCTTAGGTTTTACTTTTACTTCAATTCCACACTTATAGAGGAAAACTATAATTAAATATTATTGTTGTTATAATTACTATTATTATTATTTATTAATACCCAATACTTATCAGAATATCAAATTAAGTGAAATTCAATTAATAAATATTATAACATTTAAAACAGCTAATTAAAAGTCACATAAATTAAATTACAAAAGCTAAAACATATTAGGGACAAAATAAACCTCATAGATGGTGCAAGATCAATTATAAGAATAACCACTGGCAAATTTAGAAGAAGAAATTCTAAAAGAAATAAACAAAAAAACATAGATTTATTTTATGCAAATGAGAATGAGATGATGGTTCCGTTCAACAACTTAAAATCATTCGGTAATATAATGACTAACAGATTAGAAAAAGATTAAGTTTCAATTAACAAAAATTTAGGGTCATTAAAAACCACGTTAGATGCAATGCAAAATAAAACGGAATATAAGGCTGTCATAGAATTTCAAATAATACCAAGTTAGAAATTATCAGAAAGTATATAAGTATTACAAGAAACAATTTTGCTTAATTTTAATCAGTTAACCAATATAGGAAATATTTGAGCTTAATCATAATGACGATGAATTAATTTTCACTAAAATCACATTAAAAAAAAAAAGTTTAATTCACCAATTTTAATGTTTATCTTTAAAAGATACAATTGTTATCTCCTATTCCAAGATTTTATTTCCTAATTGTTCCAACAACCCAAAACAATAAAGTCCTTGTATCACCTGCTTCGCTTTACCTGAGAACATCACCATCAGAAAATCAGTATCACTAAAGAATGCCATCAAGATCAGATAGATGGACCACCACAATAACACCTCATAGCCAACCAGGAAAATGCAAAATATCCATGAACAGCAACTTGTGGGGAAAATAACAGCCCAAACATTACACGGGTACCTGAGTTGATACAATCCCTACAGTCACAGCTGCAACATCTCATCAGATTCAACCCTATACATCTCAAGGAAGCCAGCAAATTAAAAGGTCAGATTGAGAAAAGGAATCATCATAACGTACTGCATCCTTTGGTACATTAAACACACATGGGGATGACTACCATAATCACAGTCATTCTAATGGTCATTCTGTGCTACATCTTCAGCAGACAATTAAGAAGAGAGCCATGCAGCCCAAGTCCAAGAACCAACTTACACCAGAAGAGCCTACCAGAAAGAACGAGGACGTTCTTCACACTATGGGTGGAGGAATTATGTCACCCTGTATAATTACGCTGCCCTATATATGGCAACCAATACCATGATATCCGTTCCGATATCGTCCACTCAGCAATGACATCGACCTCAGGCGGTCACAGAGTTCAATTAGAAACCGCATAATAATCAATCCTAGTTTATAAGTATTAGTTACGTTAGAATTAAATTCATTCTTTACTTGTCCACGATTAACAACATTCATAATTCGTTAGTTGTAACTTGTAATTAATCACTTCGTTATTTAATTGTACTTTTTGGTTTTAAATACATTTATTTTTTATCATAAAGCCAAAGGGGCTTTATATATATATATATATATATATATATATATATATATATATATATATATATATATATATATATATTGCTATGGTCTGGCTTTTTAATTAATGATTTGTTAATTACTAATTAGATGCTGATATTACATTAATTACTTATAATCATAAATCTAATTTCTAATATATCTTTATATTAATAATTTATACCGTTGGACGCCAGGCAACTCACTGTTTGCCAATATCATTATCTAATATACTTTTAATAAGCCAAAACCTGCAAATATTACCCCGTCAATTAGAAGATAATTTATTTTACTCACTTGCCGTCTTAATTACTTCTAATTTCCATTTGCTCAGCCCTCTCAGGATTTTAAGGATTCAACTTGTTTTTATTTTTATTTTTGGTAATTCTTTTGTATAATTGGTCTTTGCTAATTACTTGGTCTTTTTCTATTTTAATTATGCATTACCACTTCTATTATGAAGGCCAGGAGATTTAAATGAAAATCTAATTATACAAAGTTAGGCATCTTTAATGGTGATTACCCATTGAAATTAAAATTTACAAATATTAAATAACAAATTAAGGGACAAATTAGTTGCATAATATACCATAATAGGTTATTAATAACAGAAACATATTATTCAGTATCAAATTACTTACATTGTTTTATACAAAGTTATGCATCTTTAATGGTGATTACCCATTGAAATTAAAATTCACAAATATTAAATAACAAATTAAGGGACAAATTAGTTGCATAATATACCATAATAGGTTATTAATAACAGAAACATATTATTCAGTATCAAATCACTTACATTGTTAGAACCAGAGATTTGGCTTGTTAATTATCGGTCACCTTACACATTCCTGTACACCATGTCCACAAAGATGGTATTTGGATTCTTTGATTGCATTGTTAGAACCAGAGATTTGGCTTGTTAATTATCGGTCACCTTACACATTCTGTACACCATGTCCACAAAGATGGTATTTGGATTTCTTTTATGAAATTCTGTTGTTTTGGTTGATTAGCTTTAACTGTTTTATTTATTTTCAGTCATTATCTTCTTGCTTAACTACCCCTGGCAACTATATTATTACCAGGCACCTCTCCTGTGGACCAGGCACCTTCTCTTGTTCACTCCTCAACGTTCTCCAGCTGAATCCCCTTTTTACTGTCTCTCGGCTGTTTTGCCTTCGACCTTTCAACCGGTTCTTCTCGACTATCAATCTCACCACAAGTCTCTTATCACTAGATAGCAAACCATACAAAAAATTGCTTGTTTCACTTTATCTTATGTCTATACATAGCAATATATATATATATATATATATATATATATATATATATATATATATATATATATATATATATATATATATATATATATATATATATATATATATATAAATTCAAACGGACCTTGGTTTCGGGTTCTAGGGGCCCAAATTCGCGCTCATTTAAAAACATTTTTGCAAAGTCTCAACATCGATACGTCTCTATTAGCGAATTTTGTTTAAATAAAAATTCGCTAAAAAGTATGGACAATGCAAGTGCGTCATGGAACGAATTTTCATAAAGTAAGTTAAGTTTATCTTTATCTAAAAGACCACAAATTTTTTTGTAGATAGTATAAAACTTAATTAAATTAGAAGCAATAAACATAAAAACTAAAGTAAAAATCATTATTACAGAACCATAATCAATTTACTGGACCTTGATCGTTCTTCTTATGGAGAAAATGCACTTTACCATTTTAGTGAATTTTCAATTTTCTTAAAAAAAATTCACTAATGAGGAGATCCCGACTTTTGAATTTTGAAAAAATTTCTTCAAATGAGCGCTAATTAGGCCCCCCAGAAAACATATCCGGGGTCAGTTTAAATTTTTATATGTTATATATATATATATATATATATATATATATATATATATATATATATATATATATATATATATATATATATATATATATATATATATATATATATATATGTATCACACCGATAACTCAAAAAATAATGGGCCGATTTTGATTAAATTTGGTGAAAAAATTCCTTTTGCAAATGGCTTGGATAAGTTCGTTAGCCAGGAAAATCTGCCCAGGTTTTCCCGGAAAATTTTGTGTTTTCTTTCGAAAAAAAATTATATCTCCGGAATTTACAAAGTAAGGGCAACCAAATTTGGTACGCAGGTTTATATCCTTATAAGTAAGTTACCTACCAAAATTTAGCTATGTAGTTCAAAAGACAAAAAAGTTATAGGCATTTAAAGAAAAATAAATTGGGGTTTTCCTCAAAACGTCAAAGTGGCAATTTAAAATGTCAAAATTGGCAACATTTAGGCAAGTAACTTGAATCTAATACGGGCTATAGAAATAAAATGTCTCAAGAAGGATGTTTTACAAACCCTAAAGTCTTAGTTTCAACCGTCATTGTCCTTCATTTTACTAAAATATTTGCGGAAAATTCATTTCAAATAGACCCTTTCTCTGATGCTTGGCAGTAGCCTTAGCTATAGAGTTTATCGTTTAATGGTATATAATTTTTGTCGAATTTTCGTAAAAAATCAATAAAGCTCAATATATCCGTTATTATATGATATGAAAAAAAATTGTATATATTAATTATAGGGTGTCTTGAGCTACATCTTAAAATAATATTTCTACAATCACAGGATGGCCCATAAGTTGTTGGTGATACAAACTTCCTTTTTTTTTTAATCAAATACGCCTTATGTTATTGCATTTTCCATCGAAATATCATGCATGTTTGTAAAAAAAGAAATTCTGGACGCAGCAAGTGCGTTATGGTAGCGAATTTTGATCAAATGTTTCATATTTGAACAGCTCAATTTGCTATTAACCTATAAGGTTCACCAAGAAACATGTTTTTTCGGGAACACTTTAAGTTTACTTTTGGAAATTTTTGTACATTTTCACACAATAAAGTTATTTTGATGAAACATGCCACATTGTTTTTACTATATAGGTTATACTGGTAACTAAATTTGATGCCTGCTTTCTTAAAAAAAAAACACATATTTGTTATTAAAAACATTTTAATGAAAATTCACTACCATAACGCACTTGCTGCGTCCAGAATTTTTTCGTTTTAAGTGAATTTTTATTTAAAAAAATTCACTAATAGAGAGGTATCGATAGTGAGACTTTGAAAATTTTTTTTCAAATGAGCGCGAACTAGGACCCCTAGAACCCATATCCGGGGGTCAGTTTAAATGTGTGCGTGTGTGAGCGCGTGCGTGCGTGCGTGCGTGCGTGCGTGCGTGCGTGCGTGCGTGTGTGTGTGCGTGTGT